>VZSF01003009.1:209033-301239 GCA_013398295.1 Chionis minor
CACCCACTGACCTCCTAATACTGGACAACATGGAGAAAGGTTTGCCATTTATGCCAAGTTACTGGGTGGCTCTGTAGTTTTCCCCTATGTGATGAGAGATGAAAAAATGGTATAGGAGCTGGATATCATTCTTTTTTTGAAATAGTAATTAGTATGAAACTACATGAAAACCATTGACAGTGAAGAAAAGTCTTCCAACTTAAATATCATTAAGTTAAAGAGTTTTATTCTTTCCTTTTTTTTTTTTTTGTTTTCTTCTGAAGATTTCTGGTATGCTGCAGACAGTAGAAAAAACTGCCATTTCTCCAGCTTCCAGGATGAACTCAGAAAGATAGTAGAATAACCAAATCCTGTGTACGACATTTTTCTTTCTTCGGCTTGAAAGGTTTGCAATTAGCCATAGTTAAAACACAGACCAAACTAAAGCAGAGCTGATATTTCCATCAGTTCACAAATTATTGTATTATACACATCTTTTTCTTCCTTGTTATTGTTGGAGGGATCATGTTTACAAATGTATCTGAGCTGGGAGCATTTTATGGACTATTTACCCCAGAAAAGTTTTTAGAAATTTGCTACATAGAACTTTCCTTCCTTCCTTCCTTCCTTCCTTCCTTCCTTCCTTCCTTCCTTTCTTCCTTTATAATATGGGCATTTAACTTGCATAACACCTTTCTTATTTTCTCAGTGGATTGTCTAACCTTTACAAGTTAATATCTTGCCTCATCTTGGAACTTACTGCATCAGTTCTATAACTCCCTAGCTTTCTATTGTGTAGTACGCCTCCTTTCCTCTGCTATTTTCAAGCTGTTTTGCAAGACACCAAAATAATCAGAAATAGTGGTGGAAACAGGAGCAGTAAATCTGTAAGTGTTATTCATTGCATGTGTTATCTTTTTTTAAATTCTTATCTAGTCGTCAGCTACTGACCGCTTTCAAAGATGGGAACTGGACCAGATAGCACGGTAAACTGTTAGTATGGCTATCATATATTTTTGAACTCAAAGGAATAAAAAACACTACGCATATTATACTGAATTATAATTTAAATTTATGAGCTTGGAAATAATGCACGTTACTATAAATTAACAAAAGCAGGAGCTTATTAAAACCTGTTTCTATCAGGGAAATCTTTAAACTTAACTTTTTACCTTAATGATGATAATCAAATTAGACTTACATAATGATTATTAATTAATAGAGAGGTGATAAATGTAAATTCATCACAGTTATTTTGATAGTATTTATGAGAATTAAATCTTTGTTCTGTCAGTCTCTCAAGAGGAGAAATAAGAAAGACAGACTCACATTAGGAGAGACTTAAGGCCGAACCCTTGTTAACAGAACAGGAGATGCAGCATTTGTAGGATGCATTGGTATGGTGACAACGACAGGTAGGTGAGGTTAGCTTTGTGAATGCCAGGAGAAAGGCATGCAAATTTTTGTGAGCAATTCTTCAAAAGATCAGCCTCTAAAGAGTGCTGAGCACCTGCAGTTTTTAATGACTTTAACTGGAGTTTTGAGTTTTGAGCACTTGCAGAATTCATTCCTGTGGTAGAGAGAGAGGGGAAAAAAAAGAATCTCACTGTGTATGTGGTCTCCTGATGTTTTATTTTAAAGAAAAAAGGAAAGCTGGAGTTTTGCCTGCCTAGAAAAGAAAGGAGTATATAGGCCAGATTTATTGGCTGCCTAGCAGATTTTACATTCAATTTTATTTTTACATTCAATTTTCTGCTATGTGCATATATAGATCAGCTGGGCAAGCACTTTCATCATAAAAAGCCTGTTTGTGTATAAATATGTTGATTCACATGCAAATAGGCTCATTCATACATGAATACGTATGTTTGCCTGGATAAAATATTCCAGACATTCATGACGAAGAAGTAGAAAGCCCAGCAATAACAGTATAGATGATCACAGCAAAGTGAAGAAAAAAAACCTAATCAAAATCCTGTCATGGACTGAGCAAAAGTATTCATAAAAATATGGTTCCATTAAATTTCTAACGTCTGCTTTTGCTTATTTACTTGTTATGCAAGTAAGGTTATTCTCATAAAAACAGATTTTAAATATGAAGATTGCATACTTGTGTGACGAAGAGGTTGTGCAGATGGAAAAAACTTCCTAAGTGAGCTGCAGTGATGAAGAACTACACTTTCACTAATTTTGAAATAGATATATATAAAAATAATTATAGAAAAAAGGGTTCATTTTCCAGCAAAAGCCAATCCCTGCTTTGCAGCCAACAGTTTATTCATTTTAGGATGATAACTAGGCTTTCCAGTCCATGGTCGTATGGTAAAGAAGGTTTCTATGGCATTAGTTCATCACTCAGACAGTGCTACAGCACTGAGATGGAGACCAAGAGAAAAAGAAACCACATTAATTTTGCATCTATTTTTAGTTCAGAAGGCTATCTCAGCTTTTGCTAGCCATATTTTTTACTCTAGAACATAAGTCCTTTTGTCTTTTCTGGTTTTTGGAGATATAAAAAATAAAAATTCTGTATCATTATTCTCTGGCATAGTTACATGTACACGTTTCTCATTTAGGAAGACAGAGAATTAGTCCTCCCTCAGCAGAGAGACTTTCTGAATCACAATGCTGCTACCATGGTGGGAACATTTTCCCATGCAAGACCAGAGGTTTTTAGCTTGAAGAGCTCTTCCCTTTCTGTGGTTGTTATTCTTACAGGATCAAGCATATCACTTCCTGGGTTTCTTGCTTTTAGGTTAGACAACTGCTCACCATGAGGGCTTCTCCTCTCTCCCAGCCTTCAGTTAGTTCTTGTGTTCACTTCATTCTCTGTAAAACGTACTTGATGATGGGTGACCAACAGGTACAAATTATTCCCAGAGAGGTCTCATTGGTATTCAGGGGTACAAGTGCATCCTTGCCTTAAGATCCCTTTTTTTTTAAGATTTCCTTTTTTCATGGCTTTGTCACATTGGCAGTTTAACTAGTGGTTAGCTGCGATCGTGTCATCAGGTGAACATGCATTGCTCCCTGTGCTCCCTGTCACCTCAGCTGATTTATCTTTGTTCCTTCATTACTTCCCCAGTATTACTAAATATTCTCTTCCCTTCCCTTCCCTTCCCTTCCCTTCCCTTCCCTTCCCTTCCCTTCCCATCAACTCATTACCGAAAAAGGAGATGAAGTATTTTTTTTTCCTCTGATTTTATTGTGGACTTTAGAAAATACTTTCTCTTTAATGTATCCCATGGATATCACACTTTCTTTTTTTGTTATTCAAATGCATATTGAGGAAGAACAATTTGTGCTTTGTTTTAACATTTTTTATCTGCATGAGTTTAGCTTGGCTCCTAGCAACTTTTTCGTGTCTCTAGATAAAAACAAGAACACTTTTTACCATTCCCTGCAGGCTTTCTGTTTTTCTGTATATTTTTTCCTGGTGTGGTTATTCCTTCAAACGTGTCAGGAGCTCCTTCCTAGAATTGTTTTCCCCTTGCTTTGGATACAGAGTCTGACATTTTAGATTTGAAGACTTTCCAGACTTCCTAAATATTTATGTCTCACCACTCCTAGGTGTAGCTGATCTCTCTAACTACTTCCCTTAATTTATTAAAGCTTGCCCTGTGGAATCGAGAGTCTTAGCAGCCTACTATTTTTTCTTTTCTTTCTTCTCCCAGTTCTTCCACTGAAATGAAACCAGATCTGTCCTTGAACGCTCACCATCATGACAAAATTGTGAACCAGCTATCTTACCACCTGACAGCTCACAGTTTTCACTCTGCATTTTTCTCTGCAACGTACTTGAACATCAGCTGGGAACTATTTCCAATCCCACTGGTTTATACAATAAACAATTCAGATTTGCTCCTGAGTCCTCTTCTTTCAAAAGCTGGATGTTGAGTCATCACGCCAGGCAAATCTTGGGTTCAAATGTCTGCTGTTGTACTGGGGTAGACTTAACTTTCTTCATAGCAGCCTGTATAATGCTGTGTTTTGGATTTGTGACCAAATCACTGTTGATAACACACCAGTGTTTGAGCTGTTGCTCGCTAACGCTTACACAGCATCAAGGCCTTCTCTGTTTCTCACTCTGTCTCCCCAGCAAGTAGGCTGGGGATGGCCAAGAGGCTGGGAGGGGTCACAGCTGAGGCAGCTGAGCTGAGCTGTGGAAAGGGATAACCCTTTATGTTGTCATGCTCAGCAGTATAGACTGGGAATTTGGTCTTTGCTCAGAGACTGCCTGGGCATCAGTCTGGCTGAGCTGAGCTGTGGAAAGGGATAACCCTTTATGTTGTCATGCTCAGCAGTATAGACTGGGAATTTGGTCTTTGCTCAGAGACTGCCTGGGCATCAGTCTGCTTGGAAATGGTGGTGAGTGACTGATTTTGCATCACTTGCAGTGGGGGTTTTTGGCTTTTTTTGTCCCTTTTTCCCTTCAGTTACTGAAGGGTTTTTATCTCAACTGACAAGATTTCTCACTTCTGCTCTTCCTATTCCTTCCCCCATCCCACTGAGGGTGGTGAACGAGCGGCTGTGTGGATGCTTAGCTG
Organism: Chionis minor; assembly: GCA_013398295.1. Lineage (NCBI taxonomy): Eukaryota > Metazoa > Chordata > Aves > Charadriiformes > Chionidae > Chionis > Chionis minor. The sequence goes on from VZSF01003009.1 coordinate 213,560, forward strand.
CTGGCCAGGGTCAACTCACTACGGCTGTTTACTTAGAAATGAAAGCCTAACGTTTACAAGAAACTTGCTCGTGATTTCAGAAATATGCCAGTACTGCAAGCAGCATACTGATACAATAAGTTACAAGAGTTTTATTTTAAGCAGGTATATTAAAAACACCACTGATGGGTTTATGCTGTGATTGTCCTTTACCACAGCATTGTGTTACTATAGCACCTACTTGGAATATTTCTGAGACAGATATATAAAATGAAACTGCCTCTCTATCCTTACATCGTAACAGAATAGCTCAAGACATTTTTAAATGTATCGGATGTTGAAATTTGACTGGGAGGAAGAAGCCTTCTGTGTTCCAAAACCTCTGTGCATGTCTTATATTACCTCCTGTTAGAGCAGTGTACCACAATAATTCGTTGCGACTGGAATGAAATCTTGAACTTAACCCACTTTTTGGCAGCGTTGAGAAGGTGCAGCCAAGCTGAATTACCTCCCAGGCCCAAGCAGTGTGAGGTGCTCCCTAAATTGTCCCTGGGCTAATCTAGCATTTCTACTGAAGTGGCTGGGTTGATGGGAGCCTGGATCTTAGCATGCTGTGGCTGGACTTTGTGCAGCTGGAGAAAGCTAGTGTGTAACAACTGCTGGGAACATTTTTCGCTTACATGGGACGTACTCCCAGCCACTGCTTTAACTCCCGTGACCTATTCTCCCACACTGAAAACTAGCAAAGAGCTTGGCAAGCCAGGAAAAAAAAACAGGTTTCTGAATTTTGGTTGGCAAGCATGGGAGCTCAGTAGCTATTGAGAGTATAAGAAGATCAGGGCAGGAGACCAGTTGTGACTGCTGAAGCACATTGTGCTTTTCTGCAAATATCATAGTGTCTATGACAAGTGTTCTCTGCAGAGAAATTTGTCCCGATGATACCTACACCTGCTCACAAACACTTCCTTTTGTTTCTCTGTCTGACATAAGACCACCAGGCGATGAGTATTTAGCGGTGCTTGTGCTTCAATTAGAAGCGCTGGGCTCAGAACTTAACAAAGCCGTTCGTAACATCCTCGCTGAATCAAACCTTTTCCCTTGCAACTCCCATCCACTGTCAGGTAAGTTCAGCAGATGAGAAAAGCGTGCCTGTTTTCAGCCGAGAGAGCATTTCTTCAAAGCACTTCTTTCTGCATGTTGATCTATTACATGTATGCCCAGCTAACCCTGTTTTAAAAGAACATTCTTAACCTTTGACCGGGATTTTGAGGACAACAGCAGCCTCTGCTGTTTTGACAGACTGTCTTTGTTCAAGTGGCTTTTTGGAACTTGTGTTTGGTATATTAGCCATAGATGTGCTCGCTCTCATTTGTTTAATTCATACTGTGCTTAAGTCAGCCTGGCTAGCACATTATGCATCCCTTTGTGCACTACGGGGCATGATGGTTAGTAGCTCAGCCAAGACTTATCAAATAATAATTTGAAGTTTTAGTATCTGTGTTTGGGAACAACGTGCTCTCTACCCAACTACTGATGTATCTCACACATATCAGGAATGAAGCAAAAGTATAACATATTTTCATTCTCTGGGACTGTCAAACTGCAGTAGACTTCCCCCTTTCCAGCCAGTATTAACCATATGAGACTTTCACACACAACCACGCTGTTTATGCTATAATTTCTACTCACATCGGGAAGAAATAGGATTCCTAAACCACAATATAGCAATAAACATTGGTTAAAAAATGTAAAAAATGTCTGACCAGGCATGCAATATGCTTCTTGCCTCTGTATAAATCCTATGTGGATGTGGATGATTTGATTTACTTTCCATATCAAAAGCAATATCTTTCCTGAGGCAATATTAGAATAGTTTTTAATGATAACAGACTGTGTAGTGATGACTTTTTTATATAAATTTAATGATTTTTACCGTAGGCCCTCCTGTTTGAAAACCTATATGAAATCAAATGGATGCTAGCTAAACAGTACCCTCCCCATCCCAACTATAGGTGAGTGTGATTTTGAAAAGATACTGTCTTAATTGGACTGATTGCATCTGCTGAATGTAGTGGTGACAAGTTTAAGAGAGAATAACATTTGAGGATTATTGCCTTAAATTAACAATCCACAACTTTGTAGGCTCAATTGCAGTTTATCTTGTTAAAGATAGTCAAAGTTAGTATTCAGATATCCTTCTTACATTTTCCAGGGTCTCTTGGCCTTATTAATTCAAATCTTACTTTCAATGTATGCATGTAGCCAAGATAATTATTAGAAGGAGAGATCAAAGCAAGCATATTATAGTCCTATTCCATTTTCTGCTGATGTGAGTGATCTGCCTCTTCTTTGATGTTGTATGCTTCTACAGTGAAAGTACAGAGGATAAAAATACTACACCATGTAATCTGGCATTTATCCCATGAGAGCAGAATTCCAAATTGTGACACATGTCAAGAAGTTAAAAAAAAATAACTTAAAAGAGCCCTATGCTTTATAAAGTGACATACTCTGCATTTAAACACCATCAAACATCATTTTCCATTACAAATTTAGTCCCCTATATAGAATTCAAAGAATTTCTGTAACTTTAGTCAAAGAAAATGACAGCAGTACTTATAAAATAGCTACTATATTTACTAGTAGTTACACCAAGACTGCAACTTAGCTTTATTCAAACCAAATTTTTTTTTTTTTTTTTTTTTTTTTAATCCTTAGAAAGGTGAAGGAAGACAAAATCAACGTCTTTGTGCAAGCACAGATGCATCTTCTGTACAATTTGGTTTCTTCTCCAACAGTTTGTTTATTCAAACTGGCTTTTGTCATGGTTCGGAAAAAGGCTGTGATTCTAGGTGCTGAACCCAGTACTGGCACAGGTTCATAAGATTCTTCCTCAGAGTGAGGAAGCGGGATTTGTCCATTATTATTGTATATTTAAGAGATAATTGCCCCACATTTCTTGTCAGAATTCTGTCATATTGACACATATATTGGAAGCTGAACTCATCGTATTTCTGCCTTTGTAGCATAACGCTTGATTATTTTGGACTGTAAAGAGCAGAAAGAATGTCAGTTACAACAGTATAACATTTTGTCTTCTTGGATTTATTGAAAAATGTCAGAAGTCTTTGGGCAGTTTGAGTGTTTTTCCTTCACTGCTTAAATCAGTGAGAATTCTCTTATTACCTCAGTGACTATATAGACTCAAGACAACAACGTCTATTTCATTAGGCCTAGAGGATGAAGCAGGCCAAATAAGAGATTCCCATCTTCCCTCTTCTTCATGGTCAACATTGTAATTAATTCCAAACAGATTCCTTGTGAAGTATGAACAATGTCCTTAATTTTCTTACTACTATTTACCCACATTTTCTCACGTCTGAGTTCTACTGGGAGCAGAAACACAACTGTCAAAACACAAGAAAAAAGAAAAAGCTGTTCCTAAAAGACAACTGTAATCAGGGACATAAGAAATATCACCTAATTCCTTAATTCCTATTTAACCTTTGCAGTTATGTTTGTGTATGGGAACTCAACCCCAGATTACTCCTCTTGCCATTGTTGCTAACAGTGTCCTAATCCCTTCATTTTCTCATTCAGGAGAGGTCTATTTAATTTCTGTTGCTTTCTAGCAATACTTACAGGTTTTGGTGGACTTTTCCCCCTAGAAAGTGAAGAAATAGTCTTGCATGTTATTTTTTGCAATGTAGAGCTCTTGCTATAGACTGAAGGCCAAAATCACAGCACTGTAAAACTGACCTACATTGGCAGTTCAGGATTTGCCTAAAAAAGACATTCAAGGGCAAATATTACTAGATTTATGGTCTGGGATCCTCTTAAATTCAAAGTCACACCTAGGTAGACATGAGTGCGAGAAACATTCCCTTTCATCTATGTTTGCCTTGAAGATTACCCCAGATTCTATCCGACTGTCATCTGGCACAGGGATACATGCAACTGCCACATCCAGGCTTGGTTGCTGCAAATCACAGGACTCAGGAATGAAGCCTGCTGAAATAAAGAAAAAGCTCAAGGTGGTTTAGAGTGCATCTGCTTGTCTGTTCAGCAATATGGGTCACATTGTTCTCTCTGCACAGTGCTCCCATTGAACTCAGAATCCAGATGTGCTTCTGAAGAGTTTGTTGTGGTTTGCTATTAAAATGATTGTCAGGTGGAAAGTAGGTTTTCTCCAAAATCAAAACTCTCCCTGCAATGACTTCAGTTCTCCAGCTAATTTCAGTTTTCTCTCAGAAATTCTTTTCCAGATCCTCCATCTGTTAGTAAGGTGCAGTCTGACTACTCCATCTGTGGCTCATAGGTTCTGTGTTACTTAAAAGTCTGATGTGTAGAAAGCTGCTGAGGCATAGGTTGTTGTTCCATGCGGTACTCAGTAATTTGCCTGGAGGGAAGAAGACAGAGTGCTACAGACATCATGAAAGTATTCAGAATCATTTAGAAATATTTTGGGAAAGCTTCTTGGAAATGCATTCCAGAATTCTCCCACCTAGAGAAGTGTAAAAGCACTGTTATAATCAGATTCAGAAGTACTTTTTTTCCTGAAAATTTAGAGGTTCCCATGCAACAGGTATTCCAATTTCTCACTGGTTCTGCCTATGATTTTGCAAACTTCTTGTGGATTCAGATGTGACTGTCCCAGGAATTTGCAGAGGGAAGGTTCCCAGGGCACAGAGCAAGGAGCATGGGCAGCACTTGTGTTTAGCTGCTCTGAGAGGCTCAGCGGGGCTCTTTGCTCCCTCCCTGTCTTGAGTGTGGAGAAACCAGCCAAGCAAAAGCCAGAAGTTCTTGGCTGCAATTCCCAGACTATTTTCAAAAGGGTGATGTTATACTGTATTTTTCCTTTCATCTACAAAGAACGTCTTGCATTCATGCATGTGGCTGATCCAGCAATCCACCTTGTACAAAATCATGCACTGCTAGATGAGGAGAGGTCTTCTCTAAAGAGTGAACATAGTCAAAGAGAAGAAGTGATGAAAATGCATTTATTTGTCCCTCTTCAAATTTCCCCTTGGACAGAGAGGTGAGGTGTTATTAGTGTGCTAAGAAGTGGCTTTTTCTTTTTATTGAAGTACTGACTTTACACTCGGAGACAAAGCACAACAGTGCTCTCACAATGTGACATTCCAGCAGCAAGTGAAAGGTACTTGTGAATGTTGGAGACCTCCACATGAGTAGCTTGCTACCCTATGAGAAGAGCTGGATTAATGAGAAATGAACGTGTTAAAGGTGGTAGACTGTTATTTGGGAAATACTTTGTCTCCAGAAACCTGAGAGGAAGGAAGGAAGTGTAATCAAAGTGATGGATTAAGTGGCATCTAAACAATTAGTTGACTCGTTAAGTTGTTCAGTTAAGAAGAAACGTCTCCAAAATCACTGTTGTACTGGAGAGTATCTGTACAGATTATAACCTCATTTTGAGTGATCCCTGCCCTCTGGCAAGCACCCAGATTCCATTGTCCTGTCAAGGCATGTAGCTCATGACAAGGCAGTGGCGTTATATACCTGCCTCTGAATGGCCAGAAGGGGGCCACAGTACTCATGTGCAAGGTGTTGCACTTCTAGGGTATAACTGGATAATCACTACTAATTATTACATCCAAAATTCTGAACTACCTAGATATTTAGAGGACCCTTGGTGTTCTTCCCATTTCTGTTACTGAGAGCCACAGTAAGGTGGCAGGAAGTGCGGGGTGTACAGGAATAAACTTTTCTAAAAAAATATGTATTCCTTAGGTTTCCTGAGTAAACGCCACAGATACCTACGTAAATGGTGCATAAAGCTTTCATGAATCAGGCCTCAGGCTAGACGTTTAAGTGGTCCCTACTGTATTCACATACAAACAGTTGCACAATGTATTAAGAATTGCAATAATAGAAAAATAGCTCTAAAATATTAGCATGATTTTACTTTTGTTTTTAAGGCTCCTTGTCTTGCTTGACTTAATTTTTTTGGAAATAACAAGAAAGTCAGTAAAATATTACAAGCATGGATAGACTGGAGTGATACTGGGCCAAAACTGGGAGGCATATTAGAATTTCCATATTCATTGATTAGACTGGAAGAAAGCTTAAGAGAGAAATGTCTGGGTCCTGGTTATACCGAATACATCTCACATACAGTTCTCCTAGTTATCAATTAATTCAACTTACTTCCTCATCAATTTTTTCCCCCTTAGTCCTGATGGTTTTATGACCTAGACCCAGGCGATACCCTTAGGCAGTCCATCTGATAATTGACACATTTTCTAACACAGCATAGTGATGCCCAAGTCAGTGCTTTCAGGCCGTGACTTCAGCTTATTGGAGACTGCAGCAGGGACTCCTTTTATCCCTCATACATCAGAATACACTGACAGCTCTCCCAAGCAGGGACGAGGCAGATCTCTCCCTCAGGAAAATGTATGCAAACACCTCTGGAACATTGTACTGGTTGCTAGGCATCACACTGGTGACATCTTTATGATAAACATGGTATGCAGAAGACGGCCTAATAAAAGAATAACAAATTATTACATCCAGAGGGCAATTTTACAAGATTAACTGGTGTAATAAATTACTGCTGTAGTCAGAATACTGTGTTACCTTTTAAGGTATTTCACAGCAGAGTCTAAATGAACCAGCCTATAAAAACAGAGAATGTCTCACAGAAAATAACATACCCATTCTTATATTTTTTTAATACTCATCATGATACCTACGTGTGCTATTTGGCTTGCTGCATGGTAGCTTCAGCAAGTGCTTTCTGTAAAATAAGGCTATACATGCAATTCATACCAAGATGTCTCTGTTCATCATTATTTTTTCCCTGCTGCTGGACATTCAGTACCCCTGCAATCTACATAATATCAATTTGAACAAAAGCCCGTAGCATTTTATTTATAAAACTATTTTCATACATAAAACATTACAAAGAAAATGCCAGTAGCCAAATGCCTTTCATACTAATTATCAAATATTTTTATTTTTTTCTTTGTGCATGCTTTTAATACAAAAAAATCACCTCTCACATTCTCCCTCTCTCCCTCCCTTTCTCTCTCCCATTCTGATTTGCTTTCTCTCTTTTCTTCTTTGATTGTGTGAATATTTCAGATTCTGTCCATTACGAATTTTGTCTTTTTAATTTTAAGGGTTCATATTTTACAGTTAGAATATTATAGCCCTTTTGTTTTAAAAACATCTCTGTGGGAAAAAAGGATCCCTCAGTTGAACCCTAACTGATGGAAGATCCTGTGTATTGTCATCTACTACTTTTTCACTAATAGAGAAGTGAATTTGCGTTTCCATTGCATTTCCCATGCATTTTTGTAAATGAATGAGATTTGTATTCCTGTGGTTATTTCACTCAAAATCCCAAAATTTCCCACAACCCATAAAAGGCAGAGCTTACATCTGGAGTTCAAGGGCTGTGGGTGTACTACAATTTATCATAAACTTTCCTATGTTACTCTAACATAATACATTAACAGGTAACACAGCTTCATATTTGTAAGCTACAGCTCATTTGCAGCTGGTTCTGAGGTCATATTGTTGCAGTTCTGCCAATTTGATATAAAATGCTTTCATAACTGAAGCCACCGATCTCTTCACTTCCAAAAAGACATGCTCTAGATGGGATATTCACCCAGGTTTTAGTCAGAGCTGCTTCTGGGTGTTGTTCTGCTCCACCCCTCTTTCGGTTTTGGATGTGTGCATTGCCCTTCCCTCTCCCATGCTAAGGGTATAGCATATGGGACTGCGATCTGACATAAACCAGCACCTCCTAAAAGCCCTTTCACACAGCTGGTCAAAATTACTTTTTCACTCCCTGTAGGGAAGGAAAATTTCCAATAGGAACTCAGTGCCATGAGCTTCCCTGGTAGCTTAATCTAAAGATGACTTTACATGTATAGAGAGTAATGTTTTACTGGGACAGTCAAAAAGGTTGTGGTGTTGTAAATGGCAAACACAGAAGATGCAGAAATATTTGCAAAAGTGCCAAGAAGGGTAGATCTACTCAGGCGGTTAAGTGGATCCTGTGTTTTCATGCAAATTAACAACCCACTTTCAAGATTCCCTATAATCCATCTGCATAAGTGAAACAGAAATACATGTGTTTTTATTGGTGGGTTACCTGAGTTCACGCACACAAAAAAATCCATGGCAGTCCTGCACGCTGAGCACAGATGTCCCATATAAACTACGAAGCAATGTCACAGTGGAGGGAATAATGGGTGGTGCAAGATGAAAAAAACAAAACCACAAACCAGCAGAGAGGGGCTAAGCATGGTACACAACTTTCAAGGCACAGCTAAGAGGTAACACTCAGACATCATCGTAGATGGAGATCAAGTGGAAGGTTCAAAGCAGGATCTTTTCCTTCTGCAAACAAAACAATGCTCCCAATGGGTGGAGGCCATGGAAGCAGGCCAGGAGGCAACACGCTAGAGGCATCAAGATGACACATAAGGGCTGAAATGAGAGACTGAGCTGTGGGAAGAGACCAGTGAGGGCACTGCTGGGGGAGGGAGAGAGGGGGAAACATGAAGAGCAGAAGACACGTGATCCAGAAAAGACCTTGAAGCATAGGGATTAATTTGACCTCATGAACTTCATCAGACAATAATCTTCAGTTTACAGGTGGCTGAATGTATATATCTATTCAATCTGATCAGAAGGTTATCAGTTGAATATGTGCTATTTGTTGAAAAATATCAAGAAAATGCAGATCACTGCTAGGTAAATGTTAGACTCAACATAGTTTAAAAGACAGAAAACAAAAGTGTTTCTGAATGGTAGCAGTTTCTGTTTCAACAAAACATAAGCAGTGATGTGGTCTTCCTGTATCAAAACAAAATTGCATTAAAATAATTAAATATAATTACAAAGCAGATGAATTATAGACATCCAAATAGAATTTTCTTTTTTTTTTTTCTTTTCAGAATCATCTAAACTTGCTTCCTCCTTCTTTGCAGATTTATAGTATTCAGGATTTTGATTTCTTCTTTCAGTTCAGGACCAGACAATTTTTGAAAACTAAAGAGCTCTTGAAAGATGAGAAGGATCATGAGTACTTATTTTTTTATTATTATTTGAGTGTGAGACTCAATGCCTTTCTGTATTAAAAATAAGTGGCACTTACAGCAAACAAATTTCACAAGATATTTTCAGAGTCTTATAATAAGACATGGGTGTCACAAAAAGTTTACTCCCACTCAGTTAGGTGTAATAACAACTTATATACCTACAGAGGTGTTCAGTGTCCAAATACAGAAATGCTTGCACTCAGAATTCAATACTGCTAAGATCATTTGTTAAAGTAGCCAAATAAGTAAAACTCTAACAAATTTATCTATGAGGAGCATTTAATAATTTATCACTCTTTAAACATTGCCCTCACTCTACAAATCCAAACTATAATTTTAAAAGTAATAATTTTTGGCTACAATTATTTCAGGGTATTCAGCATGAATACCTAATACTTAATTGAGCAACAGTACTAGGTGCTTTTTCATAGGTTTTATTGGATTTCCTTATTTAAAAAGGGAGCACTGAATAAGCCACTGTCAGGAAGAGAAAAGCAGCTAGCTGGAGCAGCAAAATGTGTTGTACATGGGGATGTGGTAAATGCAACTTTTTTGCTAAATACACAGTACTTGGAACCTAGTTCTAAAGAGTTATTTGCACAAGACCTTTAGCTGAATGACATGAGGGGGAGGATATTCTTCATAATCAACAACCATTCAAGGGAAAATTGCACTTGGGAAGAAAAGGTAGCTCATCAGCAGCTCGCTTATCAAATCCACAGGCAGATCCTTATATGCAGAAGCTTCTGTATCAATGAAACCAGACAAGATGTTTGGGAAGAGTCCAGTCCCTAACCCATAGTAGATTCCTGTGGTGGAAAAACATAACCTATTTAATCAAATGCACTCTGCAATTAAGCCCCATGCAAATAACAAATATGGTCAAAACCAACTTCTGATGAGATAAGTGGAAGCATTGGATCAACATTGTTTCAAGGTTTTAATTTTCTGTCGTTTATACATTTATTATTGTGTCTTTAAGAAAAAGAAATAGCCAGTAACTTCTGACTGTAATGTTCAATTGGAATGAAGTCATATCTAATATTTAGAATTTTCTTGCTGGTCATTATAAAAAACAGAAGAGAAGATCCAGCCAACAGTCACTACAGCTGAAGCCTCAAGGTAAAGCAATAATTATTTGTGACCAATGGTATCAAAAAATGCACACATCATATAGATACATTATAAATTGATCAAGATAGACTGTCACAATGGCTCTTAGTATCCTTATAATACATAAATTTTAGAAATTATTAGATATAAATTATAGAAATCTTTAGAAATCAAGAAAGCTTGATTTTGTGTTTGGACAAGTCATCTGACTGCTAGTAACCATATGCTATCAGGTCCATATCTATAACAGAAAAGAGAGGAGTAAAGGTTCTAAGAGCATGGATAGATAACATCAAAATCTTCATACTATATGTAACCACAGAGCAGGTACATTTATATATAACCAGTTATTAATATAAAATACTAGCTTTCTGAAAACACTTTTAATCAGAAATTGCTTGAGCCTGCTTTCCTGAGAGGAAGGTTAACACTCCTCCTCAATATTGTACAAACAGATCCATTTTGCAGATGCTACATCAAGGAATCTGAAGTTGCCAAAAATTTATACAGAAACTGCTTAAAAAAAAGAGAAACATATGCAAATCTGCCACTTGGAAAATCTTCCTACTCCCATTAAGCCTACTCACATCTAATCACTCCTACCTGAGATATAAGTCAGTGTTTTGAAATGAAAAAATTTATGACGCCATAGACTGAGAAAAATCTAAGTTAATAAGACTATTTGTAACTTGTGACTACTGGTGTAATTTTGAGATGTTTAAAATGCTGAAATCAGAAAGAAGAATTTTCTGCTACCTACACTCCAGCTATTGTGCCTATCACTTAATTTCTTGCAGAATCTTATATATCTGCTGTGTGCGGAAAGGAGCCAGAGCACAGATGTCATTTTGTCAGCAGCAGAAGAAAAAATCCATTTATAATGTACTCCTGGAGCACTACTGGGAAAAATAATTGCTGTCCCCCTTCTCCAGGGTAGTCTAGAACCTCAGTACCTGTATTCAGTCCTTCAGGGAAAACCAAAATCACTTTCCAACTAATCTGACAACAGTAAGGAAAGTCAGTGAGCTGAGCATGAATAAAGAAGATTCAAACAATTTTTATTTCTTCTCTAAAATACAAAAGTGGGGTTTTTTCCAGAACTGAATCAGAAATCGGATTGGAGTGTCTGGACTGGGAAGTTTGTACAAGACTAATGCCAGTCCAAAACAAATTGTAGCAATCAGGATAGCCTTTCCAAAGTTACTTAGTTTTATTTACAAAGGGCTGTTACAACCCCCCTCCCCCACGTGAAAGCAAGCTGCTTACCTTGCCTCCAGAAAGAAAGTTTGACCTGGCCAACAAGGGTAATGAGGGGACATTTCCTCCTCAGAGGCTGCTGTGATACCAGCCCACCCATGGTGGTTAGCAGAGATGTGCTTTTTTACCTTGTGTCTCTCCTGGACATCCTCAGGTCAGCCAGGGTTCCGGTTTTTTAAGGCTGCAGATTTTGCAGGAGGAGTGATTAGAACTGAAAGGAAAAAATCCCAGCAGATCTAGCACTTAGGTTAACTTTGTTTCTTTCACTTTTTTACAGATCACTGGACATGCAGGGAGACACTTCAAAACAAGGTCTTGCTATTAACACACCCTGTTTTTACAGGTGCTGTTCCAGGAGGAATGTGCAAACCCGGGGAATCATTACAAATCTATCTTTGAGGATCACTCAGATTCAAGCATTCACCTTCAATTAATATTCACTAACCTGAAGAAAAAATTTCTTCCCACTTAGCAGTTATTTGCCATTTACCACTTTGGAGATGATCATGTACAGTGGGTGTGTCCTGAAAAATTACCATATGCAGACAGAGATATTTGTGGTCAGAGTCAGACCTAAACTGTAGAAACCTAGATGTGGTGTCTACCTGTGAATTACGCATCTGAGTTCCCCGTAGAAGCAATGGAGATCTCGTCAGTACAGTTTAAGAAATCTGGAGAATCATTTAGATGTATAATTGCAAATCGCTATTTTATTTCTGAATAGTTCTCCAAATGCTATTGGCTAGCCAGGCCTCTTTTGACTTTAATGAGAGTTTATAAATCTAGGTCATGTATAGGTAACAACCTTTAGTCACTTGCGAGTTGAATTCCTTCACTTGAGTACAGGCATACAGCGGGATTCCCGCTGTATCAGGAGGTTGTAGGTGGCTTGTAGGTGCTGTTCCAGAATGGCGCAAGCTTCCTGTAGGAGATCTAAAAGTGGGATTCACCATCTGATTGCAGATACCTCAATTTATGGTCTCCAGCTACTTGCCTAAACACAGGTCTCTGGTGCCATTTAATATATTCAGGAGTATTTGAGATATTGGCATGAGACTTAGGCAGCACTACGTTGAATATTCAAACTTCAGGTTTTGGCCAGTAAGCCACTCTTCCTTTGTGGGCCACAACACTCAGAACCCAGCGAGACATATGTTCTCTAACATAAGAATTATATTCCATGCACACAGCTTAATGATAATATTTCACACAATAACATACCTGCGATTAATGAATGTCTGTTAGAACTGGCTTTCAGCTGCGATGGGCTATGACCATGACTGGTCACTCTGTTTCAAGGCTCTGGAGACAACCAACAGTCCTGCCTGTCCCTGCCCAGGCCCCCTGGGGCCTCCTCCATCCCTGTCCATGGCCCACGACCCCATTTCATCCCAGCCTAGGGCCCTTAGTCCTGTCCCCGGCTCATCCTGACCACCTTCCTGGACTTCTCTGATAGACCTCAGACCTGGCTCATGCCCCTGGCTGGCTGGTCAGAGGCCTCACGATGTTCTGCACTGATGATGAGTCTGAACAGACTGATTTGGCCACCCAGCTCTGCCATTTGAGACACATCAAGACAGTCACTTCCCAGCTGTCTCATGGAAATGAGAACCCGCTCTGAAACTGAGATCAGTGTCAGACCAGCTGAATCACTCAGACTGGTGTAAGGGACAAGTGGTGTAAGGGGTGGGATGCTCAGGTTAGATGAAGACTATGCCTCACTAACTCCTTACGATCAAAAAGTAAACGATTTAAGTGTCTGATAAGTATCAGAAGCCTCTTCCACTGTAACCCTTATTTTCCAAACTACCATTTTCTTCTGTTTCTTTTATTGTGTTTTAACAATAAAGGAAGCCAAGACCCATACAAAATATTTAAATAATTCTGTGGTGCTATTTATTATTTTTTATCATTCTCACATGTACTTTTGTCCTGGATGTTTTTATTTCCTTTTATCATAATCCGGCTTTGCACACCACTAGTGTGCGGTGCTATCTTTATGTTACTGCTGCATTTTGGGAGACATCTGAGCATGTCATTTTACCCGGTAGTTGTGTAACATAGCTAAGGCAAAAGATTTCTAGGGTTTGTTTTTCTTCCTTTTGGGTTAGACCTTTGCAAACAGTATTTCAAAGACTGATTAAAACATTCCATTTTCCAATTGGCCTGAGGGTAATGCATGGATAAGTGTGTCTATGCTTAATGCTTCTTCCTCTAGAAATTCTGCAGATTCCCACAGATGTGAAATGAAGTCTGTCGTCATAGTCTAGTTTTCAGATTTCTGTTGTGAGCAAAAATTTTTAACAAGAACTAGATTACAGCTGTGGAAGCAACACAGCAATAAAGTGTGCTTCAGGCTATTTGCTAATTAGTTACTGAGAGAATGTAAGGGCAGTTTACTAGAGCCATTTTGAAAGGGTCAAGGATGTCTGTAGTCATCTATTAGGAAAGAAGGATCAGGCACCGTAATTTAATGCAAATAAATTACACAGTTACATGCAGTTATACTTATTTTTAGAAATGGTTAGAAAGTACTGCAGAATTTTATAGTCTTCTGAGTTTGTGGCTATGTATTGGTGCTGACATTAGAACTCAAAAACTTGTGTGACTTTGACAGTATGACAATCAGTTTGTTCAGGTTCATCAAAACAGGAAACCAGTAAAAGGGGTTGAAGAGGATTCAGAAGAATATTTTTCCTTTACTGGTTTACTTCAAACATTCTGCAAGAAGTAGGTTGATTTGAAAGCTAGGTGGCTTGTTTTCCCTCCGTGTAGTTGGCTGGCTGGCTGGCTGCTCGGCATATCTTACCTCCAGGAGCAGAGCTCTTCAGAGGCCCTGCTGGTGGCAGGCATTCTTAGAGGTGCTCATTTCCTCAGTGTCAGCACAAGTCACTTCCCAGGCACCTGTCTGCTTTACCAACTGCTGGACTGTTTTATAAAACTAGAAACCTGATATTTAGGACCAGTGCTTGCCACGGTCCCATCCTCATTGCTCCGCGTGTTCCTAGGGTTTCCAGGCCCACACGTGACCGCCAGGCATGCAGCAGACACTGTGCTTCCAAAGTCAGAGAGAGGATTGCCCTGAACTAGAAGAAAATATCTATGAGAATTTAGAATATTTCCATGGATTTTCAACTCAATATCCTCACCAACTTTGATAAAAAGTTCTAATGGTTTCTATTTACCAGTAAACAGATTGTGTTCATCCTCAATTAACTTATTTGATAAAGAAATCAAAACATTGGCTTTATGGATTATTTCATACATTGTACAACCAGATATATCTTCAGCTATGTCAGACAAAGTTCATGGAAGGAACTGTCTCACATAGTTCTTACCATAATTTCAATATTTATCATCCAATGCATACATAAGTTTTAGCTATTGGGAATGAGTTATCTTACAACAAGAACATGTATTACTAGTCTGAGACTAATAGGTCACAAGTAAAAATGTCACACAACACTTCCCGAATTGCTGAAAGTTTGGAATAAACTTGAGAGGAAAAGATTTGATTGCAAAAGATCACAGGCGGGACCACAGAAGCCACAGCTACTTGTTTGGATACTAGTATGTGGCCTAGGAATGGAGTTTATACTTCTGTTTGAGATCAGGCATCTTAAAGCCATTTCATCCTGTTAAAATACCATATGGAAAAAAAAGAAATCATCTTCCAACCAACTTCCTATGTACAATGCAATGCAGAAATTCTCTTCAGAGTCTGCTGGTGTATTCTTAAGCACAATAAAACTATGCAGTAACAACAGACCCAGAAATAGCTTTGCAAAATCAGCAGCATCCTTCTCCAGACAGCATTAAATAAAAGCATAAATTCAGAGCGTCAGTGTTGAAAGTGCCTCTGTCTTCCTGTTAGTGAATTTTATAAAGTATGTAATTGAAACATGGTGCCCAGAATGTTCTGCAAAATTTGTCCCATACAAATGACATTATTAAAGGTCTTAACAAGTAACTTGACACAGAAAAAGCTAACCTCTGACAAAAAGGGAAGCTGAAAAAGTGTTTTCTCTGTAAGCCATTCTTCTGAGCCATTTTAGGTTGTTCTTGTAGAATACCCCTCAGAGGGACCTACTACCAGCCATATTGGAGGAATCAGGAACAGAATAAAAGGACCACTGGTCTAATTCAGGATAATAACACCTGTGTTACACAGAAACCCTTTGATAAAAAAAGAATTTACATGTCACTAGTATTTAATGTCGTCTTGTCTGTGGAAATGTATGATTGTCCCTCAAAATCATTTTATTCAGCTTGCGTAACTTCAGATGCATAAAACTATCTCTTTTTTCCTTGTTGGCAAGAATTTAAAACTCCTACTCTGGGAGCTAGTGTATTCTATGAAGCCATTCTTTTCCTGCTTTTGTAGCTCCTAGGACAGCTTTTTTCCCCCAGACAAAGTCAAACATCTAAGTTTCTGCTGTACAGGAATCACTTCTTTTCTGATGCACCAGTGCCAGAGCACAGCCCAGTGTCGGACTCAGCACAGCCTGTCTCAACGGAGACAGAGGTTAAACAAGGAGGTTTATTCAGTTCTGTTGGGGAAGAAACACATCCATTAACAACTTAGAGGTTTAAAGCAGTCAAAAGGCCCATTTCAAGAATAAGAGTGTCAGTTTTCACAATATTGAACTCGGCAGGTACACAAAGGGTGTCATGTGTCACCAGTGCAATACGATAGCCAAGTGCAGGGGTTGCTTCCTTCAAGTCTCCTAAAGTAGTTCAGGCTTCAGTACCTTTGAAAATATTGCAGATGCAGGCAGAATTGAGCCAGTGCCTGGTGAACTGAGAGTAGTTCAGTAAAGTGAGGCTGTCCTCCAGGGAACAAGTGTCCCAGGGTGCAAGTGCCATTGTAGGAACTTATTTCAGGAACAAAACAAGCTGAACTGCATTTATCTACACTCCATTCTAAGTCTGGGAGTGGAGGACTAGGAGTCAATCACAACCTTCCCAGTGAATCAAAGGCTGTATTTCAATCTGTCAGACTCTTAAAAACATTTCTGGCAAATGAATAGTAGACCAATGGCCAGCATTTGCTTCAAGTTTAAACGAAATTCCTTTCAGAGCAGATGCAAAACCAAAATAGTACTCACCTTAGCAAACCTCATCTACAAAGCCTGAATGGTGGGAAAAACAGAGCAGATGACAGAAAAATTAGGAGGAGACTGGAGAAAAAGAGAAAGGAGAAACAGAGGGTTAGAACAAAGGTTACAAGTAGAGAAGAGAGTGGAAGAGGAGAAGAGAGGATGGAAAAGGAAAATTTAGTATTAGGAGGATTCCCAGCAATGCTCTATATGTTTCACATGAAATTCTTAATTACTGATTTTAACAGGCTATGTTGATAATTATACTAATCATTAAATATTCTCTTCACTGATCAGGAAATAATATCAGGCAGAACACTAGTCATATTTGGAACCAGTAATTTTTTTCGTATTAAAAAAAATTAAAATCTGTGTTTTGAACAACATTTCACATTAGCACTAATCAATCTGGAATTTACTGCAAAGAATCTCAGTTTAAGCAGTAATCAGCACGTCCTCAAAAATCCTGAATGTCAAGAAATTTTTCAGGAACTTGTGTAACTGTTGAAATTTGATTGGGCAACACCACTATTTCTTTTTTTTTTTTTTCCCCAGAGTTACCCTAGCCAGTTCTCATTCCTGGTCCTTTTCTGTGCTCCCTGTAGTCTCTTTGATCTGTATTTTAAAGTATTGTCAAAGCACGTAAAGCCTACCTCAGGGTCTTCACTTGTCCTTCTCTTTCTATGACTGACCTACCACCATATGTGTCACTGTCTCTCTTCCATCTCCTAATCCCCTCACATCATATAAGAAATATTTTCTGTTTTCATGATAAATCCACCAATTACATGGGTTTACACTCCACATGATCTCGTTAGGGGTGCGCACATATGAGTGACAGAGACATCCCATAAGCCTTAACTGATAGGGTTGCTGTGTAGTCCAAGCTCACTTCCTCGATGAATCAGGGCCAAGATAACTATGCTCCCATGAATTAGAGGGCTGTCATCTGTTAATACCAGAATAAAAATCTGAGGCTTTTTTATTTATATATTTATTTTACAAGAGCTCTGTAAATGTAGTAGATAAATTATCTCAGGTTAGACTTTGAAAAGTGATTCCCACAACTAAGGTCAAAGTTTCAGAAGACCTCTTCCCTTTAAAATATTTGAATAGAATTGATAGCGATGCTGATATTTTCTAAAAATGCAGCCATTGTCATTAGGCAGTTAAACTGGAACTCTTTGGTGCTGAGCTCTTTTGGAAATCTATTCCAAAAACATGTCTGTGTTTTCACTGTTGCCCTTCCTTGTTTTATTTTTTATCATGTTGCCAGTGATCAGCATCTTTATCACTCTACTTGTAGCAGAGCATTTTCATATTTTCTTCATTTTGATTAGAATATATTTGGCCTAATTAGAAATGTGAAATCAGGATGGATGATAGCAACCCTAGAACCACACTTCAAACACCGTTACAGGCATTTCAGGAAGGGGTCAGAGAAATAAACTACAGCTCATTAGCCTGAGGCTATGAGTGATCTACCAACCATACAGAAAATTGGCAGCCCTTCTGTCTTTTGTCCTCAAGGAGCCTGTGTATTAAACTAATTGTTAAATACAGCAAACAGACTGGCAGTCCAGTCAGACTATTTTTTGCACATGTAAAATAATGAGGTTATTTGGATTTCATTGAAATGCTATCCATATAAGTTTTACAAATGTGCAAGCACTTATAAGCTTCATAGGAAATCTTGAATATTGGCCTGAGATTTTAAAGGAGCTACTATAGCGTAAACTGCCTAGTTAGGGAAATATATACATCTTATTTACAAGGGAGAAACAAGTTGATATGCATACTGGAAGACTTCTTGATGCTAATTCTTAAAGTTTGTAGTTGATTTGTTATATGACAATATTTTTAAGAAGCATACTTAAATGTTTGGAATAAGAGTGAAACATCTTATTGTGTTCATTATTCTATGCTACACTTCTCTAATTCTTGTACATGTATGTATAAAGATTGTGACATGTTTCTCACTTCCAAAATTATAGTTTTTGAAGTTAAAAGCTTTTGTGATGGTCAAAAATTGCTGAGTGAGATTTGTTCAATATTAACTGATATTATTCCTTACTATTCTCATTAAAATCTGGTGATGCAGCACAATGACTTTGTTGGTGACAATGAAAAGGATTTCATTCTATTTCCTGATTGGAATTTTTAGATTATACGAATCCACTCTCCACATCCTTTTTGAGATATAATATAAAATTACCATAACAAAGGAGAAAGATATATGCACAGAGAACATTGCTATAAGAAGAAATTGAAAACAGCATATAAAACAATCTGTGAGTGCATAATAATGGGAGGTGGGGGAATGAGGGAAATAGGAGAATTAATTTTATCTAACTTTACATACAAAAAAGATAGGCCTATAGTCTAATTTAGTTGTCTATTATCCTCCATCTACTAACAAAAAGAGTTGCTTCAATTTAAAATTTTTCCCTGCTATGGTTTACAAGAAGATCCAGTGGATTTTGCTTTAATTATTGAATTTAGTTGTTCATACCATGTTAGCACCAAAAATATCCATATGACATAAAAACTGCTGAGAGTTTCTGTGCATAAATTTAAGAAGAGCTATTCTCTGCAAAAGACCTTTACAACTCCTCAGTCAGGGTTAACCCCAAAATTCTAGAATCAATAGCTTCTTAGGGATATTTTTTATGTCAAAGATCATTTTCAATATTGTATAACTTAGAATAGGCAACTTGAATTATTTAGTATTCTTTCAGACACTTATAACCTTTTTAAAAATCTGATCATGAATTTGAGCACAAATTCTTACTTCTTTTCCCCCACTCTAAGGTAGATTTTTATTAGACTTTATGTAAAAATAAATAAATAAATAGTTGGCTTTGAGATATGGTAAATGGAAGAATTGCTGATGTTTAAAAAAGAGCTTTAGAAACACAAATTAAAAAAAAAAAAAACCATAGCTTATATGTTTGCAACACAGATGAAGATTACAGGATTTAAGAAGTATGCATTTATTTGCATCATATTGCAACTGAAAACTGTTGATATTAGTAGGATTACTCATGTGCTTAAAACTAAGTGCATGCTTTCATGGGTCAAGCATACAATGATCGGAACCAGTAGGACTGAACTTTTGTTACTTTGTCATCCTTCCCTTCCCAGCAAGCAAATGAAACTTTAAGTGCTCTGTGGTTGATTCCAGTGTTTGTCAAAGACTTACTTCCATGCCAAAGGAAGCCTTGTTGCTTTAGTATATGCCATATCCAATGATCACACACAAATGGGTGGTGCCACACATCTGATTATATTCCAAATACCTAAATGATGGCTGCAACCAAATCAAAGGCAAACTTTCACCGCCCTCAATAACTGAAGAATTTGGATTTAAATAAAATCAGTTGGCAAATAGCAGCAACGGAGGTTGCTGTCACATTCTCTTCCATCCTTACTTGTGTTAGAAGTTTATCTTTAATGTATTTTCCTTTTTATTTTTAATAGAAAAAACACAACCATATGATGGAGATGATGAGATACAGTTGTGGTTTGAGTTGTGAATAATCTAATTCAAGTTATGAATTATCTTAATTTAAATCTTTCCAAGTTTATGATACAAAGAAAAATGGATTATTGCTTTAAGGTCAGAATTCTTTTTAATTCCTCTTAGAAAAATTCCATTGTAGTTACAACAAAAAGTTCATTATGTTTTGGGTTTTTTCCCAATATCATGTATTCTCAAACTGAAGCTGGCATTAACAAATAGACAAAACTAAGTAATCATACAACTATGAACTGGTATCCCAAATATTTATCTAAACTTCTTGGTTTCTTCTAATTGAATATATGACAAGGTGTTCCGAGAAAACACATAAAACAGTTGGTGAAAGGAAAGCTATTAAATGTAATGTTTA
The DNA here is from genome assembly GCA_013398295.1 of Chionis minor. Classification (NCBI taxonomy): domain Eukaryota; kingdom Metazoa; phylum Chordata; class Aves; order Charadriiformes; family Chionidae; genus Chionis; species Chionis minor. Next base: position 233,978 of record VZSF01003009.1, read on the forward strand.
TTATTTTCAAATTCACAATCTTTCTACACAACATTGAAAAAGCTAAAACATGGCTTAATATCAGGTGGGTTTGAAAAAGTCTATTACACATTATTTAACTGTTACTGGCACTTAAATAGGCAGACAGTGCACACAACAATAAATGAAATAGAAAATGTTTTTTTTAAAGAGTAGAAACAGCCTTCCAAGATCAATGTAATTTTTCCCATGAGCTACGATCATATAGGCAAATTCTGCATTCCTTTCCTTAATGCAGACAAGGCTGCTTAGGTTCAGAGTCACCAAAGTACTTTAAAATCTCTTGCTCAGCTAGGACCATCAAAAGGAAAAGATAGCATAGCCAGATTTCTCTAACATGATGTTTTAATCCACGTCAAGACTTATGGATGCTTGTAAAGTAATATTAAGCAACCTAAGCTGTATTTAGTAAACCCCAAAACCAAGAAAAGGCCCAGAAATCCTACATTCAATAATACAAAGATCTAAAACTTTCACAGACCATTCAAGTTGTAGACTGCATTGTCTCCAATTGATTTTATACCAGCATTAAGACAGAAACATAATAAAGTCAAGTCTTCACTATATTCTTCACTAATATCACAGATATTTTTCCTCAAATGAAAGTCCTCCAAATGTTTTAAAAAACTGCATTTTACATGCCTTCCTTCCTTCCTTCCTTCCTTCCTCAGTATCATGAAGCAGAACCCCTAAAGACTACCTTGTGCCGTGTAAAAGCTTTTCGTCTTCTGTGAAGCAGTGTTGGACCTTCTGTGAATACTATAATACATCAAATAGGAAATGTTAATACGAGCTTTCTCTGCAAATTCAAGGCAAAAATATATTTTTTTATTTTTTTAGACTGAAAGAGGTATACAAGGACTTTGTGTATGCAGAAACAAATCAGAGTAAAAGCATGCTATTTTCACAATAATGTAAGTGGAATTAATGTTGCAAAAGGTCTTAGCCTGTTACAATGGACCATTTAAATCACAAGACAGTTGTATAAAATGCACACATTAGGGTTATGCTTTCATTTATACCAATTTAAGAGCATAATAACAGCACTGTAGTTTGTTGAATAAATATTGTAACAAGGAGAAGTTTCAAGTACATCCTTCATATAAAAATCTCATAACTAAACCTGTTGCAAACTCTTAAATACTAAATTCTTTTCATCATATCAGCTTAGACACATAAAGAAGAGGTTTAGCAAACCCTGATGCTACATAGCAGTTTACTTCTCATTTTATCTATTTCCCCCTCTGAGTGCAATAGAAACAATTAACCAGATTTCGATTAACTGCTTGAAAAATCATCAGCTGTTTTTTCTCAGTCACTTAAACCCTTCATTCTTGACCTAGATTTAGCAAGCAACACAGACAATAGCAAGGTTTTTCCCCAGGAAAATTGAACCTGTAATATATTTATGACAATGGCAAAAGAGTGTCTATGGAAATGTGGATTTGAAGTGATTGCCCATTTCCTCATACCCTTTTTTTTTTTTTTAAACTATATTGAGACCCACTTAATTATCAAGAAAATAGGGAACTGTCAGTGTGGTTTGAATCAGCTGAGAAACATAGAGGATTCACCACAAACCTTTAAATTCTTCTCAATGCTAGTCTGTTTTTCCCAACCTGATTATCCTGTCAACAGAACTGGGGAGGAATTTTAATTTCTGTGATGTTTAGTTGATGTATGTGAATCAGTGTATATGATACGAAATTTAGACGTGTTCCACATTACAGATCATAATACTATATAAAGGCAGACAGCAGCATCATATAATATGTAGGTAGTTGACTGGCAATGGACTTAAATGGTGGTTGAGATGGGATCACCAATCTAATTTTCACATTATTATTCAGATTTGCAAGGAGGGACAATACACAACCCACTTCACCTTTTCACTCTTCTTTCCCATGTCCTTGCAACAGATTATTTAAATCACATAAATATTTAATGCAAGTGTCTCAACATTCATTGTTTATTATGCTTGAAGACAGGTCTGTAGTTAATATGCAATCAAAGTTCAGAGCCACTGATAGGTGTCTTCTGCGAGCCTTTTCCAAAACGTCTTACCAAGTTTTGGTCTGAAATAGAATGGTCTTGTAGGACCAGGCAGATTTTACTACACTGAATCAATGCACAAATAGCTGTCCTTGCAGAAAACCCTACAGAGTTCAGAAAAGAAAATCATCCAATACTCTCTTATGCCTGTAACTCCAAAAGACAGTCTCTATGCTGAAATGCTCTTGGACAATATTCAGTGGTAGTTGAAGATTTTTATTTAGAAGGGAGCATTTCCCATCAGCAAAAGACAGAGAGAACAGAAAGTTTCTGTGACTGATGGAGGTGATCATTTGGAAAGTGCATACTTGGACAGATACAATAAGTAATTTGGAGGTGAAGCCAAACAAATGTACTCAGGATGTTTTCTGGAGAAATGAAACCACTTGGAGTAACACTAGGAGGAATATGAGGTGGATGAAACTGATCTTTAAATTCATTCTGCTATTTTTTTTTACATCAGATAAGTCCATGATTCAGAGTTCTGTCCAAAGGAGAAAAAGATTGACATTCTTTCAGGAGACAGTATTAAAAAAAAAAAAAAAAAAAAAAGTGGAAAGCTTCTTTTCAGGTATATGCTCAAAATGATATGAGAAAAGTTTAGGTCATGGTAATTGAGGGGAAATTTTCAGAGCAGGCAATTCACCTCTTCACAGCTCAGTTTTCTCATCTTTAAAATGGGAGTAGTGAGTGGCATTTAGCTTGTGACAAACATAAAAATAGAGTTTTACATGTCTTCAATAAGAGCAGACAGGTTAGTATGAATGATTGCCTCAGTTTTACAGATGCGGTATCTGAAGCTGAGAAATGTTTCAATAAGTTGGGAATAGTGAAAAGAAGAGTAGATTTGTCTGTTTCTGGTAAATTCTTGTAATGATCATGGTAGGAAAATCTGATTGCTCCCTCTAACATTTCAAATTTTTTGCCTTCCTTAAACAAACGACAAACTGTTTTGTTCCTTCTCTGGCTCTTGCTTCATTATTTAAGGCATCTTCAATGCTCATTGTAGTGGTGTCTAAATTTGTTTTCTCAGGCCATTTATGATGACATTTGCGTATTTATGCACAAAGCAGAGGAAAATGTCCATTGATTTCTTTGTAAGTTATACTGAATTTGAAATAGTGAGGACAGCAAAAACATGTTTGTACTAGTAAACTGTGCAAACATGACATGGAAATCATAGAGGGAGTGTGAAGAGTGCATGTAATACCAACGTATCTTTTTCTTACAAAGTGTATTATATCACCAAGGGGACACTTTAAAATGAAACCTTTCAAAGTTTTCAGATAGTTCAGTGGCATGCACATTTATAGCTAGCAATTAAACACAGAAATTATGGATAGAATGCAATTGGAAGTGAAAATCTAAGAAGTCTGCACTGATCTAAGAAGACAGCCCGATGCAAAGCATCATCTCCCAAAGGCCCTTCTGTCTACGTAGTTTTGAAACATACACTAAACCAGCTGCCAAACCTGCTTTTAAACGGAGGGTACAGAAAAGGTGTTCTGCATTTTCAGTGCGTGCCATTTTACAAAGGGAAGAAGCACTGTCTGGCTGCCATAGAGTCAGGCAAAAGGGAGCCAGCTTGCAAGTGATTAGAATAATGAAACTGGAAAGGATTAGCCACATTATCCAAACATGAAGCAATAGGCTAGTCAAACTAATCCCTGAGGAATAGTTAAAGGAAACAAATGACATGATAGACATAGGGTTACTTCTCAGTTAGATAGCATTAGAGCATGTGGTACTTGCACTCATGTTCTGCTCGCATATTTTCTGAAAGCATATGCAAGCAGGGAGAAGGTAAGCTGACGTGTCTGTGTGACAATATTGAGCTCGTTTTATTTTAGATTCTGCCTGTCTTATCTGACTTTTAAAAATAATTAAAATGTTATTAGACTGACTGATACCAATGGAACATCCACATCCTGTGGAGCCCTTAATTGCAGGAAAAGAAGGGTAATGATCCAGGTTTTAATATGACTGTGTCTATTGTGCCCTGTTGGATGGATTCATTATGCAGTGAGTGAACATTTTTTTCATCATTATTTAATTATTTTGGAACTCTAAGAAGTCATTCCAGTGCTAATCACAACATTTATATTTTAGAAGGATGAATTAGCCCCAACTATTTTTTCTTTTATTAAAACTCATCACATATGGAAATGATGTCCCGGCTCTATATTCACATGTCGCTGGATTTCTATCGATACAGAAATTTGAGTAATAAATTATTGCTAGACCTATTAACATTAAAAACAGGTCAAAACAAGACATACAGTGGGAAATTCTAGAAAAACTAATTCAAAGTCCAATGGAGTAAAAGGGAGTCCTTCTAAATTCGTATGTACAATATAACCATGAATGAAAAATAAAGGTAAGGGCTGCATTCTCACTGAAATTACCATGCATACATGGAAGGACTTAGATCAAGGGAAAACCAGAAACTAAGCTGCTACTACTTATCCATTTGACGACTTCAGGCTGCACCACAGGTGCAGGCTTTTAGCTGGGAGGTGGAAAGGCTCTGGCAGAGCTGTAGACCTCTGCTCAACCTGAACCTTGCCTGAACCAGCTCGCACACATTCACTTGCTTTATGCAAGTGAGCTCAAATTGCCATGTTTCTCTCCCTTCAAGCCAAATGCAATGAATACCCCATTATATGGTTCTCGGCAACAGAGGGAAGTTTTAGGGAATATAGAATATGAAGTATTACACTACACTAGAGTTGCTTCAGTCCTTTACAGTGTTTCTGACTGGTTGAACATGATTCAGAGGGATATTGAAGTCTTTCAATGGAAGATGATGAATTAATCTGTGGATGAAGTTTCTGAACCATGATCAATTAGTTACTGGCTTCTGTACTGAAGCTTGAGGGTGCACAATCCTACCACATTTTTCTCTCAGTTTAATGAGGTGCTGAGTATTCTCATTGTTCATATTCAAATCTCACCTTGTCAAAGATCCAATAATCGATTGGCTCCAATAACATCCTTTGACAATGATTTCCCCAGGTTAATTGCATGTGCTATCTAAAAAGTATTTCCTTTCACTTTTTATCAACTGCTTGATAAAAGTATTTTTTGTAACCTTTTCAGAAGAGTTGAATTTGGGAAGAGCTTATCAGGTTCTGAAGGAGTGCAATCATCCATTCCTAACCAAGTGATATATTAGATCATTTATTTATGGCAAGACAGACATTTCAATAGTGTATATTGTTTCCCATAATGAAAGGTTTAAATCTTCCTTTAGGTTCCTCTGAAATTTAATTTTTGTTGATGGAGACAAGCCAGTTTGTGCAAGATTTTTTTGATGTCAGGGCTTCAGAAATCCCAAACTATTAATTATATTTTTCCACTCTATAACTCTATGTTGTGAAAAAAAGAGGTGGAGGAAATCAAGTACAATAGAAGCTTTCACACATCTCACCTTTAAAAACAATAAATTCCTTCCCTTTAACAGGATTATTTATTGAGCTGCTATTTAGTCACTGAAAAGGGATTTTGTCATACACTCTACGCCACTCACGAAAACTGCATCCTATTGTATTTCTGTATTTGCATGTGGCAGAAGTGCACAATGCAAGTGACAAATATATCTTCTTGGCCAAGTTAACCCCAGAAATGCCCTTTCTAGCAGGGAACTAAGGTTCCATAAATAGTGTGTTCCAAGCCTGAGTGATTTGTGTGTGAATTCCCTTCTACCTATGTTTAAACAGGGCTTTTTTTCTAGAGTAAAACTTAGCTTAATTAAGAAGACCATTGTATTAGCAAAACACTTTTTTTTGTCAGTACAGTATATTTATATTTCATTTAATTCACTAATATCATCAGTACATAGTAATAAAAAGCTTTATCTTGCAGTCTTTTCTTACATAACATTCACACTGTGAAACAGCACAGGTTCCATGGTTGTAACACCATACTTGCTTCCTTCTGTTCAGTTTTCAGTCCAGGAAAATCTGTGCTTTCTCTTCTCATCTGCAATGCATTCTGAGGTCATGGACAAAAGGCCTGAACAAAATTTTCTCTGAGAAAATCAATAATGATTTATGATATCTGACTTCAAAAAATGTTGTTTCATAAAAGTGATAGACAATGAAACACTAATCTACTAAGAAGACTGTGGGTTCCAGTCCACCTTTTTTTTTATTTTCCAGCAGCCAAAGCACTGTATAGCAAAATGGCTCTTGGTTCTCTGGACAAGTTGCCTCATTTCTCAAATACACTGAATTCATCAACAAGCTGGCAATTTCACTTAGTGTGTGGATAAGAAATTATTCGAAAAATACTGTTGGAATATTCAGAAACTGCTACTTATTCAGCTGCACTAATGGCTCAGATGCTGGAAGGCAAGCTAGCTTGACTCCAATACTTTAAAAAGAAATATAATGATACATAAACTAATCTCATGATTTGGAGGTACAAACCGTGATTTTTACACCACTCAGTCTGGCAGCGCTGCCATTAGTGGTGTAAAATGGGCAAGGGAGCAGGTGTTTGAGAAGATTGCAAACAGCAATATTTTTTCCTTCCACCTGAGAGAAGAGTCATTTATTCAGAGAAGACTGCCTGGGTAGTTCCTCATAAAATTTCATAAAAGTTTTTATTCCCTAAAGAACTGGCTTTATTCACAACTCAGTACTGGTGTTGGGTCATTGCTGCCCACAAACTGCAGAGGACTAGGAAATTCATGCATCGGTTACCTCCTCTAAAAACTGACTCTTGTCAGGAGTACTTTGGCCCACAAATATATACATGTGTGTCTCCTTGCACACAGATGGTTGCATGCACATGACCCAGCTTGAGTCTTTATAGCTGGTTTTCTCAGGATTGCATTCCAACTTTACTGTCCTCTCCTATTTATTATTTTCCTCACTTTTACAGTGTGATGTATGCAGAGGCGAACAAGCTAACTGCACAAATAAATGAAGGATGCTTGCAATACAGGACTAATTAACCTAGGCATAGTATTATTATCCAGTCATTTGCTGGATTCACATCTACTTCTTCCTAGTGCTATCCCGTGTTACACATATGTACCCTTGGTACCCTGGTGAGACATCACACAACACCGTTCTTGCCATGCTCTCCCACATCTGTGATTGACATTTCTTAAAAGGAAAGATGTTCACAGGTTGCAGTAGTTGTTTGTCAAGTTCTGGCACAGTGCCTAACTCCTCTCTCTCCCTGTAAGAAAAGAGGGAAGTTGCACCCTGCTCTCCTGTCAGAAGGAAATGGCATAATTCATTTTCCTGGGTAGCTGAGTATAATACAGGTGCTTTCTATCAGCTGTAGTGGATCTGCTCAGCTGTTCAGCTGGCGTAGTGAGCCAGTCATTGAGCACATTTGGGTCACTCCAATCTCCTTGTTTTTAGCCGTAGACTCCAACTGGACTGAAGGAGTCTGCTGAACTGGCAGGTTCTGCTAGGGCAAGCAGACTGTCCCTCTGTGCTCTCAAAGGCTCTGCCTTGAAGTCTGGAAGTGTTTCAATGCTGTCCACAGCTCACTTTGTCAGTTATTTAAGCAAATACTTTCCTATTTCATGTCAGTTTTTCATGCTAACCAGCACAATGAATTTGAAACAGTGAGCTTCCTCTGATGTTGACATCAGGCACATAAAACAGGACTCCTACTCGTAACAAGGCAACACTGATCTGCCTTGGGTCCCTAATTCTTGTATTCACGTACTCTGCTTAGCTGCCAGATGAAAGCAGGTATAATTCCATGAAAAGTAGATATGTTGCCGGAGTGACGTAACTCCACATTCAGAAGCCTCCACAAAATTTTCTATGACTGTACCACATGATCTTAGCAAAATTCTTTGCAAGAAGAGTAAGCATCATTCGTAGATGTGTGCATAATAAATCAACATAATTTCTCTCTCCTGTGTCTCACAACTTTTGTTTTAATTTTGTACCCTAATTCCTTTCTGAGATCTAGGAAGAAATAACCTCCCTGCATTTCATATCAAATCTGGAGGTCATGCGAGAGTCACAATCTACCTTTAAATAATATATTCATTCACCTCACTGTCTGTAACAGGCATCTTACATGTATTTTGTATATCATGCCTATGTAACGTATTAAAACATCTGTGAAGGCATGCTGTTTCTATGCAGGGAATAGGGCAGGTTTTCTAAAAGGTAAAGGCTGGGTGAATTTCTAGGGATATTGATAACGTTTCCCTGATGTAATGGCATTCAGCTATTTATGTCATAAGCTAGGTTTCTACAAATTGGTACAGAAAGTCTCCTGAAAGAAGTCTAAGTTTACATTCTGCTGCTGTCATTTACAAGCTATTTTAGATTAGATTTATGTATAAGAGACTGCTTCACAGTTCTTGGAACAGGTGATGCTTTAACATGTGCAATCTTTTTCTTCTGCAGCCTTTAATAAAATGGTACAAGTATTACCTGTTATTATAGGTAACACAGAAAATGATGCCTATACTTAAGACTGACTAACAGTCTCCACAATAAAACTCTTGCTTATTATATTGTTAGACTTAAACTGTTCAGGACGAAGTTTCTCATGCCAGACAGCTGCCTCAGATTGCATATTTTGCGAAAATTTCAGATACAAAAGGTACAGTCCTTTCGAAGAAAGAAGTTAAGAAAAAAATATGCTGTTTTGCACACCAGGAATTTTCACTGGAAGAAGATGTCTTATCACTGCCAGTTAATATAGCAATGGGAAATCAGGAAAAAATACAGATTGTACACCAAGTACAGTCATGCGGAGTGATGGAGACACCTTTGGTGATGCCGTGGCATGTGCCTGTGAGATCTGGGTTTTCAGTTGTCTGTCTACGGGATCTCTCTGGAGTGAAATTGGCTCCTGTTTGGCTCACACATTTGGTTTCATTTTCAGTGGGAGAAAAAAGTATGAGATAAAAGTGGCAGGTACATGCCCCCTGGGAAGGAGGCAAAGGGGGCTGTTCCACAAGAAAAGTCAAGCTGAGGCCTGTGGGTGACAGCTAGGCTGGCAGATCAGTGTCATGACAATGGCATAACATGCCATTGTGCCCAACTGGGAGACCAGGGCAGAGCTGGCAGTGGGGACCTAGTGATGGGCTAGATTCAGAGTCAAGCCAGAAAGCAAGTTCATGAGGTCAGGATCAGGAGGTACAAGACTGGGCACAGGTATGGCTGTGGCACAGCTCAGGCAAGGACCCATGATGAAGGCTGGAGCTCAAAAGCAGCTCCAAGCAGAGGAGGGTGCCCCTGAACAGGTCCTTCACAGCTCGCTTCTCCCAGATCTGACCAAGACATGGGAGCTGACATCAAGCATGGGCAGCCAAAGTCCTTGGAGGGGAAAAGAGGCCACAGAACTGTCAGGTATGCTCAGGACTCTGCCAGTGCCCTGCCTAACTCCAAAATGGAGATGAATATGACCACCAGGCTCCTAGACACATCTGGGAGCTTGGGAACCTTCTAGTGTTGCCAGCAAGGATGCCCTTGAGATGCTGTGCCATGAGGCCACTTTCAGGCTTTCCTTGTTTTCAGGTGCTGTGTGTAGTTTTCCCCATAACACTCCTTTCACTTTTCCATGAGCACAAACACAAGCCCCTCCAGCACAAGCCATTTCATCCCCCAGTGTTAGAACCTGAGTTTAGCTACCTACAGTCTGTTCTGCCTGCCCCAGTACGCCAGTAACATCTCCATGTCATAGTTTCACACTCTATTCTTAGTAAATACCACAAATTCCAATCACAAAAGAATGTTTCTTTCTCAAGTACAGGTGAGGCAAAAAATGAACTTGCTGAAGAAGCTGGAGAGCAAGTAAAAATGAGGCTAATATTTGAAGAAAGGGAAAGATTGTTTTATGGGTAATGCACTTAAAATGTCCCATTTGAAAATTGCCTCCGACCAGGATACCCGTGTGGGGCTAGGTAAGTCACTTCAACTTTTTACAGTTGACTGCTGAATGTGTTCTTTATTTTCCTTGTAATCTACTTGATAGCTTTCATGTTTTCAGAAGTGTTTGGTCTCACAAACATAGCTCTGGCTGATTGGAACACTGGAAATAACATGCTGTAAAAGAATGTAAAGTGCTATAAAGCACTAAATGTCCTAGGAAATTGGGATCTAAGCATCTCATTCTGAGACCCAAAACTCATGGACACTGTTCCTTGACCTAAAGCTTCCATGTTTTAATCTCCTTTCTGTAAAAAAGATAAAAAATAAAACCCCTCTATACAGGTATCTGTAAAGCTTAATTAATTTAGATTTCTGGAATGAACACACTGATGAATGTTTTGAGGATGTACAAGGCAAAATTCATAATTCTCTACTCAATGCTGGTTTAAGCGACATGCTACGGATGAGGCTGGATAGCACACACTGCTTGGAGGTACAAAGACATCCTGAATGAACAACTAAGCTGATCAAGCAACTTGGTTGAGGTGAGCTACAAAATTTTGTACACTATAATCTAAGCCTATCAGGTTCTCCTCTCTCAGTCTGTGAACTCCCCTGCATTTGGTCAGAGAGCAAGAAGACATTTTGTGGGATGGAAAGGACTATGGCACTAATTTGTGACTAAATAACATTTATTTTCAAGGCTGAGAGAGTTGGCGCTGCTTAGCCTGGAGAAGACTCTGGGGAGACCCTTTTGCAGATGTTCATTATATAAAAGGGGCTTAAAACAAAGATAGAGAAAGATATTTTACCACAGTCTGTAGTGACAGGACAAGGGGTAATGACTTTAGACTGAGAGAGGGTAGATGTAGATTGAACATAAGGAACGAAATGGTGAGAAACTAGAACATGTTGCCCAGAGAAGCTGTGGATGCCCCATCATTGGAAGTGTTCAAGGTCAGGTTAGATGGGGCTTTGAGCAACCTGGTCTAGTGAAAGTTGTCCCTGCCCATGGCAGGGGGGTTGGAACTAGATTATCTTTGAAGGTCCCTTCCAACCCAAACCATTCTGTGATTCTATGAGTCTGTGATTTTTTACTGGGACTTATTTTGTTTAGCCCACTAGTAGGGGATATCCAAAACTACGTTACATCCAGCACTCTCAGAGAACAGACAGACCAGAAGTCATATATCAAGATGGCAGCCACACTACAGTCTAGGGAGACATGGACTTAATAATGGGGAAGGGAAAGACAGGAGCCAACTGAGTAAGCTTCACTCTCCCTGTGAGAATCTAAATTTAGACAGGTCTAAATAGTCTGGTCAGAAATGCCTCCTATTTATGTACCACTGTTGATGAGGTTACTCTCATTTTCATCTATTCTGGACCTCTAGTCACACTGTTGACCACAGCTTTAGCTGACTATTCGCAATGGCGTCAGTAGTGCTACTTGAGCTTAATTTGTAGCACATTTCTCTTACTCAAAGCTGGTTAACAAAGGTTAAACAAATGCTTAATGTTAGATCTATCTTTATATGCCTTGCTGAATCGGATCAACAGCAATACCAAATGACTACCCTAGGTTATCTAGGGTGTTATAAGTGTCTCTCTTATTGCTGCTTGCTAATCTTTTTAATGTTTTGTTTGTTTCTTTCTTTTCCCTTGCTAAGTCTTGTACCCTGGAGCTTACACTGTTTTTTTATATCATGACTGGTTCATTGTTTATTTAGCTAGGCTATTGTCTAAGCTATATTAAAATTGTCCTCAGAGACATGGTGACACCCATAATGCATGTATCCTTATTACAGCTAGAGGCACAGCACAAAAGCACTACTAATTTATTACAACAGACAGTGTAACCATTGAGCCCAGTTCAACCTTGACCAGAGGACCCAGGTGGCTTAGCCACGCAAAATATGGCTCATTTGTATCTACCTATTTTGTATTCACAGCTGATATATGGCTATTGAGGATATATGGCTATAAGGGTATAACAGTTATAGGTAGAAATGGATGAGGTGTCTTTAAATAGGAGATTAGCTTGTTAGTCAGTATCCCTTTTTCCTTTAGGATCAGGTTTTTACTAGACTATTGTAGTCATTGGGCTGATACTGAAGAAAGCACAAAGGGGAGCATGAGATGAGGAGAATGAGGGAATAGCTCTAAAGCATTAAAATTAAGAAAAGTACAAATATTCTGAAAAGTCTGGGACAATTATTTACATCTTATTTATCATCAGTGATAGCTATAAGCAGAATCCAGACTGCAGAAATCTGAGAAAACAGAGATTTTTCTCTGATTTATTTGGATCAGAACTTCATTTGACTGGACCAATATCTGGAAGAGAAGCCTTGAATCTTACCAGTATCAGAGCTAGTTATTTGCCCTACTGACAACCAGTTACTGCTTTTTCTTATGCCACTTGTATTAAAATATCTGCCTGTAGTTATTCTTGCTCAGGGAGAGAAAATGAGTATGCTACCATGATGGGGATATGGCCTGGAACCAAGGGGTATCACCCCCACTCTCACCACCTCCTCCCAGGAAAATGAAATTAAGATGCAACAAGCATAGACACTTGTTGGTACCAGAGACAGGGTACCTGGAAGGCTGAGAGAGATGCCAAATGCCAAATTACATGTTGTCAACCACAGACTGGGGGGTTTTGGTGGTTTTTTTTTTGTTGGTTTGGGTTTGGGTTTGGTTTTTTGGGTTTTTTTTCCCCCCCAGAATTCCTGCCTCCTAGCTGTGGGTAGCTACTTCAAAGCCAGAAAAGCTGGCAGATAAGAAGGCTAGAATCTGCACGTGTGATGAATACATCTCCAGATATTAATACAGGGAAAGGAAAAAAGGAAAAAAGGAGAAAAAGGAATAAAGGAAAAAAGGGGAAGTGAAAGAAGAAAAGAAAAAAGAAAAAATAAGAAAGAAAAAAGCAAAAAGGAAAAAAGAAAAAAGAACAAGAAAATAGAAAAAAAAGAAGGGGAAAAAAGAAAAAAAGAAAAAAGGAAAAAAGTGTTTCACCTTACTGCGAAACTGTTTTAGTCTCTATTAAAAAGGAAAGAAAACTATCCTAAAAGAATTAGATTTCCAGGGTGGGGAGTAGTGGCAGCTTTCATGTTAAAGAGTCCATGACATATGAAGAGAGTTAACCAAAGTTTTATGCACTAAGCGTGAAATAGGAAACGCAGTGCTCACAGTCACTGGTTAAGATCCTCTTATCTCACTGTGGAAAGGAACTGAACTTTATATGTTTCTGTTGCTGGCAAGGCAGCCTGCTATGGTTATCAGAAATGCAGAGGAAAGTCTAGTTGGAGAGGTTTTTTTCTCCCCTTTGGCTTTTATGCAACAACTGCAGCTGATTAATGCAAGTCTACAGAAAAGTCAGCCAGTAGCATAGATTAAAGGAGAGGATTTTGTTGTTGTTTACCCCTCTGCCTCCTCCATTTTTATGGACTTCTGGTACTGCAGAAATGTGGGATACTGATTCATTTTCTTGTTACTATACATCACAGATCTATGCAGCTGTGGTCACTGCAAAGTTAAGCGTGGTATTTTGCAAAGCTAGAAATATATTAAATCAAATTAGCTACAGGTTGCTTTTGTTTTTACAAAAGAAGAACCAATGACACTTTTAAGAAGAGATCAAACTTCACCCTTTCTAAATGCTTTAACCACAACTGACTGACTTAAAATTGGGGCAGGTTAAAGCAGCAAACGGATCACAATTTCAAGATGGCCTTTGTCTTAGCCTTCTTGGAAACCTCTGGTAAACCTGTTCTCTTCCCTGTGGCAAGGTCACGACAAGCTTGTTTCTCTTTCTTCCAGTAAGCTTGTTTCAAACTTATTTTTATCTTTTCTTTAAGCTTGTAATCCTCCTTTTCCTTCTCATCTTGAATCAGACCTAAGTCGTCAGATACAGTGGAACCAAACTTTCAATGTCTGAATGCCCCTCTGCAATCCTTTACAAAGGGTTTGTCTTTACAACTAAAGTTAGACAAGTTAGAAAGCTGCAGAGCAGGCTTACCTTCAGATTTTGGTCTTTTAACAAGAGATTGAATCACATGAACCTTTTCAAATAATCCTTTGAATACAATTCCTAAAACAACCAGGCAAACTTCAGGTAAATCCATACAACAAATAAGCTGATATCTAGACCAGCAGTGACCGCTGCTAATTCAGGAAGCTCTTTGACCTTTTGGTTAAAAGTGCTACTGCTGTGCACTATCTTTTACAGCTGAAAGAGCACATGTTAGAACAAAGAGCAGAAGGAAGGATTTTAATATGATTTAATACACCTGGGATGTGGGGTCCAGATGTAAGAATCTAACTGAGAGTAAAAAAAAGGGGAATGAAACAGCTAAATTAGTAGCAAATTTGTGTACAAAAACGTTGCTTGGGAAAAAAAAAAGGAAGTCAGGCCAACAGGCAGACGGAGAAAATTTAAAGATAACATTGAAGCCCAGAAATCTTGGCTTCACTCTTTCAGTTTAGGTCTTTCTTCATTCCATAAGTAATCAATTAGACACTTGTTCCAGCCTCTGAGAACAACATCAACACCACAAAAAAATGAGTCTGAGTATGATGGAGGAGTCTGTTGATGGAATTTATAGACCAGACCTGTTCAGTGCCACAATTCTAACAGAAGAGCAGTTTAAAGTAAAAATAAAAAATTGCTTGGATTTCAGGAAGAGAAGAGAACAGGTTTTTTCATTTCTGTCTTGATTTTTAATCTGGAGCTAGATTATCATACACAGATGAGAGTGAGGAATGAGGCAACCTTCTCATCTTGTATAGGTCAGGACTTATGATCCCACTGCCCAGTATTGCATGACAGAATGGAAGGGAACAAACTGAAGATTAGCCTTTCCCCCTTGCACAGCCTAAGTTGAGGAGAGGCATGCTCAAACACATTGGGATACAAGATGACAAATACTGTGTTGGCCAAAAGTTTTGGAATGGATTACTTACCTTCTTCTCATCCCCATGTCTTCCTCCACCTGCCAATCAGATTGGGAAATTTTCTTTAATTGCAGTTGCAATTAACAAGTAAAATTGCCTTATGCTGCATTCAAGCAGAACAGACCATGTTTTCACAATTTATAGATAAGGAGTTTTGTCAAAACACTTCAGTATCCTCTGGAATAGCATAAGGCTATGTACCGTTCACAATGAATAGAACACATTTCTTGTCTGTGGAAAGGGACCAAGACTGAGAGAGAATTTTGTTCAGCTTACAGGAGTTGTTGGCAGTTTCTTGAAGCTGAGCAATATCTACATATCAAAAGAACACACTTCTCGCACGGAAACACAGCTTTGCTTTAAAAAAACTACAAAAAAACCTGCCAAAAAACTCCAAACACAGAAGACCCCCAAAAACCCACACAAGAAAATACCCCCCAAATATGTTCGCATAATGGAAGCCTGTAGACCATAATCCAAAGGAAGTAATTGCAGAAGTGCATGAGATTATTTAACCTGATCAAATGGTTCCTGTACATCTATTGAACTTGCACAAAAAAAACAAGAACTTTTTTTTTCCACATATGGCTGATGTGGGGGTGTAGTTTACCTCTGTTGATGGCACAACTATTAATAGACCTTCTTCTGTTTATACAGTTTGATGTAAGAACCATTAGAATATGTTATTTTAATGTAAAAATGTTATGGAAAACTATGGACTTTTTTCATCATTTTAAATTACATTTTAAATAGGCTTCAGGGATTTTATGCTTCATAGCATCCTGAAGAACTTTATTAGTGCTCAGCAAGTTCACACTGTTATCTCTCAGTGTTCTATTTCTATAAGAAATACAAGAGATCTAGAAATCTCAGCATGTGGTTGTTGAGGCCAGAAAGTTCTCCTTTCATGGGCTGACAAGAGACGTTGCTTGCTTGATGTTTATACTGACTGTGGAGCTTTGTGAATTATATTTATTTAATTGATTTTTTTTTTTTGTTTGTTTGATTTCTGAGACACTTTAGCATCCAGCATTGCTGCTCTTTTACACCACTGAGAGCTTTTGTTGTCTACATCCCAAATCACCTCTTCTTTTTTGGAGGTTTTTTAGCTTTGTTTTGCTTTAAAGTTGGAAATTCTAACTATAAAGAATTAATACAGAAACACATGTAGCCATTATTTCTTCTCAGTTCTTTGATATTGAGAAGACATCAAGGTTACCTTCATTCTGAAGCATATTTACCCATTTATATTTAAAGAAAAGGAAAGCAGTATTTAAGAAGTTCTCATTCTTGGACCACTTTAGTTTAATGGGTCAATGTTTTTAATGGCCTGTATTACATATATATGCTAACTTTTATGCCACCCTCTGACATAACTATCTAAGAAATGTCAGCTGTGATCCTGTCCTAAGAAAATACCAGATTTTTCTTCTGGTTTTGTTTTTTTGTGTTGTATTGAACTTTTTGTTTTAAGTTTTGTTTCGGTTTGTTTTGTTTTGTTTTGTTTTGTTTTGTTTGTTTTGTTTCAACAGTAACTTTACGTATAAATTGGCAGGTCTCGGGTAACTTCTTCTAACTGTGGACAGGCCCTAAGCTCCTAAAGTGTGTAAAATCTTCACCCTGCAAAGCCCAGGGAAGACCCTCTACAGCATCTGGGTAGAAGATGACTAAAAAGTAGTAGGAATAGTGGTCTTATTGCTGCTGACACTGACTAGGAGAGTTCCTTAGGCTCAGAAGGAGGAGAAGGAAGGTAGAACTGCGTGGAGAAATCTCCATAAGGCTGTGACTAGAGCTGGGTCTGAGGTAACTTTTCCTGCGGTTCACACTTTGGGACTCAGACTGGGACAAGAAGTTACAGGTGCAGTCTGGTGGGACTAAAGCTTTATTCCACACTTCACTGATTTTTGTGATTGTACCTTAATGTCTGCCAATTGTATTGAGTCGCCATCTTGCCACTTGTCACTGCATGTAGAGACAAGGCCATTTTTACTGAGTATGAGTAAGTGTTACAGGCTAGTGGCACATGTGGCATGGTGGCAATTATAATTTTAATCAATGCTGTTCAGTGTTTGTGAACCTTTCTGAAGTGTTGTTAGGATAAATATTATGCTGTTCTTATTTTGATGCTGGTTGGCTCCTTTGAACATATTTCTTCCCACAGGCAAGGTCACAGTACTTGTTTCTGTACCTTCCAATATCAAGTGACATCATATTCCCATTATTGTAGCAATAAAGCAAAGATTCCTATTGACTGTGATCATTTTATAAGTCACGGCTAGCTATTAGTTTTGCTAGCTAGTAAGGTGCTTCCCACTAGAATACCTTGCTTTCAATTGCTTATAACTTTTTCAAAATCCTAATGGTTTTGTTGAGAAAAATCACAAAAACAAGTGGGGTATGGAATGAAGCTACAGCCCCACCAAGCTGCATCTGTGACTGCTTGTCATAGGAGGAGGACCTGCTATCCCAGGCTGGCATCTCCTTTGTCTCCGTTTCAGTAACATCTCTTCTTATCTGTTTACTGTTATCATTCGAAGGTAAATAGCTGATGTCATTTGTGAACTGACTAAATCAGAGGCCTTAAACACGCTAATGTGGAGATAGAAGCAATCATCTCAGTGACCATTAAATTACATGATAGAATATTCTTCTGTTCAGCAGAACCAACATGGTAATACTTCTTGGTTTTCAACTTGTTTTTGGTTTTGTGTTTGTGGGGTTTTTTTAATACCTGGGAAACAGAACATAAAAGACTATTAAAAGTAGTTATTTTTTTGTGTGTATGTATATGTGACGATGAAGTCTTTAATTATATGTCACGCCTTTTTATTTTTCCAATAGACTTAGTATAGGGAACCTAAGATGCTCTTGAGAGCAATCAGAGTTGTGTAGAACGCTCATGTGCTGGGTATACTAGGGATCAGAAAGTGTGTGAGGGAAGGGATTAGAAGAAGACAAGGGAGACCCTCACAACTAAAAGAGTCGAGTGCTGACCTGGGAAACTGGTTTTGCATCTGTCTCTGCCACAGCATTCCTATGCGTTGCTAGGGAAGCTGCCTAAGCTACACTACTAACCATAATTGTATGTCCTGCATGTATTTGAGATGCTGATTTGCAGATGTGCTGGGTACTTAAAGTTGCAACTGAAGTTACTGGAGCCATGATGAAAAGATTAAATTCTCTAAAATCTTTAAATTTTTTTCAAAACTCAGGGGACGGTTTTCTTCACCTGGGCACTCAAAATTAGTACACATTATGATACTAATTTGTTTTCATCCTTAACTTTTCATCTGTAAAAAGGAAATGATGGAATATCTTCACATAAGTCTTTTTCCATGGAAAGAATCCAGTGTTTCAGATATTTGGAAGTATATAAGGAAATTAACACACCTGGCTTTACAAAAGGGTTTGAAGAGTGTCAGTATGTTAAAATTATTAAGACATGAGGCTATAAAGTAAATGAGGCACGTTTTCTACAAAAGGCAAATAATTTGAACATGTAATTAAACTGCACATTATCATGCATATACCTCAGTGAGTGAATTAAAGTTGCATGAGCAGCCTTAATTCTGGCACCTTCTAATTTACCACTTTTGAACTTTGCTTTCCAATAACAGCTTATATGTGAGCAAGTGTACGTGTAATATAGCGTAGCCTAATCCCAACATAGACGCTGTTGTACTTGAGATCATCATACTATATACTCACCCCTGAAAGACCATTGATAATTACAGACTAATCCTGTTTACTATCTTAACACTTTCATAGTCTATATCACAACAAGAATATCTTTTAATTATTTGGTGTAGCAGTTTACATCTTTGGAAGTAATAACGCTTCTTTGGAGCTCTAGAGCTTATAGACCACATTTTGGCACTGATATTTTCCCTAATGGAAAGTTACTTCTTTAACTGTCTCTGGATTTGCAAAGCTCATGGTATTTTTCTCTGGTCTTGAATATATTACTAGATCTCTCTTGCAGGAATACAGCGTTATTCAGTGTATTCACTCCAGGGAAAGGGAAGGATTTTAAAGCGTCTGCTGATAACACTGTGTATTGAAAAATACCTTTTCGCATACATGCTAGCAGATATTAGTTTACATTTGGTGTCATGATAAAGTTAGCTTTGTGGATCAGAAAGAAGGTATCCTGACAGAGTTTTTTTGCATCACGTGTTCCA
The DNA here is from genome assembly GCA_013398295.1 of Chionis minor. Lineage (NCBI taxonomy): Eukaryota > Metazoa > Chordata > Aves > Charadriiformes > Chionidae > Chionis > Chionis minor. The sequence continues at coordinate 253,050 of VZSF01003009.1, forward strand.
CATGAATGCAGCCGGAGTGGGGGAGTATTCGCATAATTCTGCTTCTCTAATACCGAGGCGTCTGGCTCCCTCATGGTTTCCAGCAGAAGCCATTGCATTCTGAAACAGTGTTTGAGAGTGAAGCTCAGTCTTTGCTTCCAGCCCTCTCTGTTGCCATGGGCTTTTACCCAAAGCGGGTTAGTACCACAGTCCCAGCTCCAATGATGGGAAGTTAGATTTCCCTGAGTGTCCAGACCAGCAGCGGTTTCCTTCGCAGCACTACTACTATCATTAAGGGACCTAGAAGTCCTCAAATGGCTTCTGTATTACATCAGATTATTGCTAGAAAATCAAAAGCATATGAGAGAGACACAATTGTAAGATCTGACCTCTTCCCAAAGTAGAGAAAACAAACAAAACCAAACAAAGGAGAGAGCAGTGAATATGACTCTTTGGGGAAATGAGAATGTAAACTTGCCTTTTAACTTCAACAATATTTTTTAAGGAGAAAGGGACATTTTGTCTTCAGAGCAAATTCTGTAACCTTCATTTAACCAGTAAAAAATGACTGAGGTGGGCAAGATTATGAAGGTGAAGTTCTGACAGATATTCTTCCATCCCTGCTAGGACAAAGGTTATGCTCTCGTCTTTTGTGTTTCCTGCCATTTTCTTCCAGGCAGCTGAACCATTCCTTCTGAAAGGTCTCTTTGGTCTGGGGCCCCTAAAAGCTCATATAATATCTTCAGCAGGTTTGTGTTTCTTGTCTCTCTCTCTCTTTTTTTTTTTTTTAAACCTTTCGTTTCTCCCACTGAAACCCGTTTTGAGCTTCTTTAAGGGCTTGAGGTGTGTAAGCTTATAAAATTGTGGCAGCAGCAACAGCCTTGAAGAGGATACAATAACCACTGTACATCTGCTACGATGTTCTTAAGTATTTGCGGCATGCTGGCTTAAGCCTGTCAGTTTTTGTAAGGGCTACCTGTTACAATGCACCTAATTAGCTTACTGGCTATTTGGAGACAGCTCTACTGGTTTTTCTATCATCCAGTCTTTATTAAGTGAGCTGTTGCTGAGACGAATAGGTTCTTTATAATGATGAGGTCCTTTTTACGCTTATTAGTCCTTAAAGCAAGCCTCTTCTTACGGAACAAAGTTCTCTCTCTCCCCCCCCCCACCCCCCCCTTCTGCCTCTCTCTCATATTTTTCTTAAGACTTACAGTGGAAGAAGTGAAGCAGCTTTTTTCTGCTGAAGTATTTTATTAAAAGTTTTAGTGGCTGCACTAAGAGCAAGGTGCCTGTGCCTTTAATCATTTTCATCTTTAAAACAGAACCTTATATTTTCACATCTTCAGCTGTCCCAGAGGGCAGCTAGGCCATCTTTAACAACATTAATTTCTCTTTATGACAGGACTAGTGCTGCCCCAGGTCTTCAGAACTGCCTAAAATGTCTGGAAAAGTAGATAATGAAGAGGATATTAGAATTGTAAACAAGAACAATTTGGTAATAAAAACCATATATTTTCTCCATAGGACTTTGGGCTTAATATTGCAGCAGCAAAAGTGTCACGAGTCGTAATTTGTTGATGGCCACTGTACATTAGTTACTGTAGGAGCATGTGCATAAAGGGCAAGAACTATTGGCTTTGCATTAAAGAACATCTAAGATGGGTAATACTAATTTACTTGTTTTGATTAATCTCTTTTGTTTGTTTTTATCGCAGGATAATCCTACACACCCCAAAAAAAAAAAAAAAATCTCGCATGTTCTATGTTGTAAATCCTGCATCTGGTTAGGAAAGTCTGCCTTCTGCATCTGGAAGTGCTGGCCAAACACCTCAGCCACGCAGTCCTCCTGAGCTGGAGCACCTGCCTGCCCCAGGAATCCACCTCACCTCCACGAGGCGCAGGTTCCTGAACAGAGAGAGCCAATTGAAAGACTGAAACGCTGGTGCCTTTTCTGGTACGATTATGCAGTTTACTGGCTGCACACCCCTGCCTCTGCCTACCCATACATCCTTTATTGCTGACAAGGTTTATGAGTGTAATATGATGGAGTAAGAAACAGTAGATTTTTCCCAAGAAGCACAGCTCTTTGTCCGTAGAGAATGTGGGAGGGAAGTATAAAATGGTAAGCATTGTAGTCTGCAGATGTCATAAACAGGGCTATCTTTTCATCTTAAGGTGCACAGCCACTGAGAAAGTTCATGCTATACTTAACCTTTGGCCCTCTGCTGATCTTTTGTTGCTCTGCATTAGTGTGCTGAAATCTGAAAACATAATCCTTACAATACCTACCAACCTTTCTTTTAGTACTACGGTTTTCCTTCCTAATTTGCATCTGCTGCTGTTAGCAGCCCAAGCAGTCCGGCTCCTTCCCCCCAGCCACCAGATTTTAGACTTACTGGATAAAGCAAAGCCAAAAAAAAGGACAAACAAAAACAAAACCAAAAATCCCCAACCGCATTGACATATTTCATATTAGTTGACAGCACCATCGTATGTTTCCCGTTAGAAAGTTATAAGCTTAATCAGTCGTCTTGTTTACTCAGAGTATGCAGTATTTCAGCACTAAATGTTTTAAGCTAATTGGTCCAATACTAAAGCATCACATTATGCACTTTAGTGAGGAAAATAAATTGGCTGCATTTTCTGAGATTCTTTTTTAGAGTATATGCATTCCCTCCCTCCCTCCTTCCCTCCNTTTTCTGTCATTAATTCAACATCAAATTATTTCCTTGGTGAATCGGTCCTGAGGCTAATGAGCTGCCTGTGCTTGCCGTTTGCTTCATTGTTTTTAGTGGAGTTTCAGATGAGGGCATATCACTTTAAGGCTCAGCAGTGATAGCGGGATCATTCCCCAGACAGGGCTCACTCAGCCTTGATACAAACTGAAAGGCTAAAATGAGCACTCTTCTATTATTTAGGCACCTGTCCAGAGGTTGGAAGAAATCCTACTTGTGCGGATTTAGCTAAAGAAAGCAGAGATAACCACCTTGCCTTCTGTGTCTAATAAGATGTGAAAGGGGAGAAATAATGAGTATTACACTGTATTTCTCATGTAAAAGGCTGAGAAACAATACTCTCTGAACACTGGCAGCGATTCCAGTCATTTTCAAATGAAAAGGACTATTTGTTTCCAAATTACACCAGCCACCGGTATGCATACATCTATGGCTCCAAAATCCTCATTTTGTGAAGTAAAATTACCTTTTGGTAATTTAGTCACTGCAGGCTTTCCCCCGCTGACTGGTCAGGAGCTATCAGATAGCTTGCAGCTGCAGGCTGAAACGGGACCATTTTTTTTCAGGACAGGCAGTTAGTTAGTAGAGCCATCAGTGTGGCATCTGTCATCCCGCTAGGCCCAAATTGTTTTCTATGATGGATGTCACAGTCTGTATGATCAAAATAGGAGCCCTGCTGCTTTTAATTGCAAAATCGGAGTACTTGCACATTTGTTATTATGCTGAGGTTATTACCTCACACAAAATGAATTAACAGGTGAAAATAATTGATGAGAGGAGTCTTGGGATTTTTAGCCTCTTCAAAGAGACTTTGTAATTATGGCATAATGAATGTTCTGAGACATATCTGTGGGGGGCAGCATGAGACCACCAAAGATCTCTTTAGATTGATGATAAATTCACTGAAATCTACCGTAATACTGCTTAAATTTACTTAGCAATTAGTTTAATAGGCCTACATGATTCATGATAACGTAGTGAGAATTTTTAAATAAGTTTGTTCCATCCATTTATAAATTAAGCCGCTTACCTCAGCTTTCTTCCCAAGGTGATGGAATATGTTAACTAATCAGACTTTCTGAAACAAAGATGATGTTGGGCAGGGATTTTGGTTACTGGAATACAGTTCTATTTGAACACTTCGCTGCTTTCACCTTACACAATGCAAATTCCACACACACACCCCCTCCCCGCCCCACGTCACCACCACCCTTTCAACTCATCTCATCAAATTTTGTCCAAATATAGTATTGATAGTCCTTTAGCACAAGGAGAGTGTGCAGTTGTCTTGTGAAGTAAATCGTTCAAGCATTTTGTAATCTGAAGTAATTGTTCCTGGCTTTCTGACCACTGTTCCATTCAGACTTGGTCATGTTTCAAATCCATTCAACCCCTGAGTACAGCCAGACTGATGCACTCCAGCCCATCTCTCCTCTCCCTCTGACACTCTTTGGTTGCACAAGGTGTCTGCAGCACAGCGCGCTTTCTCACCAGGCTGTCCTGCCGATGCTGAGGGGGAAATACGCTTTTATTTTATTTTCGAATTCCTGTGTGAAACGAGCAGGGCTGGCTCGCTGAGGAGCAGGAATGCAGATGTCCATTCAATTAAGCACATATGCAGATTTTAAATATCAGATTTTAAAAGTGCCAAAAAGTAAAAATTGTTTGATTAATTCAATAACTAGTAAATAATTCACTGCATAAAACTCACAGGGGAAAGCCTCCACATGGTGTATGAGCAAAGTTCATCCTTTTTCTGTTGCACATTACATTATTGACATACCAGATACATTCAAACACCTCAAGGTTACTCATTAATTTGCGAGAGTTGAAATCTAATTTAATTCCAGCTACTACTGACATCCTGAAGATTCTACAATAGAGTTTGTAACAGATCTGCCTTCAGTTCAGACCATGGGCTAAGGGAAATATGCGACAGAGGAAAGGAGAAGTTGTTACTAATTAGAAAATAACGAAAAGAAACCTATCTTGGGAACTTGGCTGATAGGTCACATGGGGCTTTTCACTAATTTACTATACTTCCATAACCTCTCACCACACCCGCAATACATTATTTATTATGATCCCAGGTAGAAGGCACACAAAGATTCGGTAAGATTAGATATAGACAGATATGCACACAATTTACTTTCCTCACGAGACAATGATACTTTGTTTTGTGAGAATTCCATTTATTCTTGGGAGAATTTCTAACTGCAGCTTTGAACGGTTTTCTAAATAATACGCACGTCACCCTGGTGAGCTAAAATGACATGTATCATTGGGACACGCCATTGATGTTCAGTTAATTCCTTTTAAATTCTGATTCCCCTCCCTTATGCACACACCATTTTAAAAAAATAAAGTCTTTGTAGTTTCTTCTTTATTTTATTGTAGCTACACTTTACATCAGTAGTTTTGTCTCTTTTTCTACATCATGCATTCTTTTCAGATTTGCTGTCAATGTTTGCTATTTAAAAGTATGTAGTATCAAAGGGTCTCAGGAAAAGAAAAAGAAAATGCCTAGCAAGAAAATATAATAAATGCAAGACAAGTAGTGGATTGCCCCACATGTGAAGCGGACTGTGGTAACTCATATCAGGCTTCCTGTCACTTGCTGAGACATTTTTCATAAACCCTCACACGCTTGCATTTATCTTCAGTATAAACCCCAAGATGAATTCTCCAAAGACATTAACAATAGATAAATGCTTATTAAACAAAACAGTCTATTCAAGAATAAGTATAGCATCTGTATTAGACACAGTAAGATGTTTATAAAATTGAATATACTTTGTGTCTTTTGGCTTGATGTTATATGCTGTTCTATGAAAATTTTTTCAGCATTTGGTTATAATCTTAATAAACATGAAATAATAGACCACCAGAAGTTCTAGTTTAAATGATAACACCTCTGGTGCCAGTTTGATTCATAATATATAGGCCGATTCTCTGGATAGCTTACAATATAGTAGCATTAAAATTAGGGAGAAACAGGGCCAAGGGAAGATGACTCTGGATATATTTCATGTCGGTGGACACTGCAATACTGTTATGGAAGTCCTTTTGTTAAAAGCATTTCAGAATCCAGCTCATAACTTAACTTAAAGAACAGTAGAATGCACCACTTCAGTCCCTGGGGAATTCTGAAAAAACGTCTCCTACAAAAAAGAACAGCAAAAAACCCACAAAAACACAAAGAACAAAAAAGTACAAAAAACCCAAGCAGAACTGTACATGCTTTATGATAGCTTTAAGACAAATGATACAAACAAATGTGCTGCATAATTGACTGCAAAAGCAAACACCAGTTGTCCCTTTCTTTTGAATGCACAATGTGAGTGCAAATCTTTATATGGTGCCCAGTGACTACAAACAGTTTCAAATAGAGTGCTTTTTCCTAAATCTGGTTTTATAGCTACACATTCAATGTGTTGTTTAACTATCATGGAATGTAAGATGGACAGAATAAAAATAGCTGCATTATTCATGGATCACTCTAAAATATTGGGGAGGTTATGGTTTGTGAATTACTCACATCAGCAGGCAAATCCAAGTCCTACAATTACTATCTAAAATTGCAAGGTTAATATGTAATGAGGTTGCAAATTAATCTCACAGATGATGTAAGAATGTTAGCATTACATGTAACCTTGGTCCTGATAGCCCTTTCATTCAGTAATTAAACTGAATTTGACTCCGGGTCTGTTTTCTTTAGATGGCCCCTGTTCCTGAGTAATACCCCATAGGAGCCCCACACTACTGATGTATTACATTAATATATCATCAGAAGCAGTTGTCATTCCAATGATATATTAGTGTAATACACAAGAATGAGGCTCACTGATGATGTATTTAGTCCTTACAATATGGCATTGTCCAGGGAAACAAGGGTCCAATAAGAGATTCATTACAATTACAGTATGAAGTCAGCTAATGCGCTGCAGGTTGGGAGATGCATTTCTGGTACCAGGTAGGTAATTCGGATGCTAAATCCAATGTCCTGACATTGTTTCTGGTGCTGCAGACTACAAAATTTGTGACTGCAGTTGAAAATAATTCCGAAAAATGGACAAGCCTTCTCCTATCTCTATCTACATCTCTCTTTTTCTGCTGTGCTGCTCTTTGTGAGCTATGTATAAATTGTAGGCTATTGTTTCTTTTCTCTTCTTCTTGGTGTATTTCTCTGTTCTGGAAATGTAAGCATCTCAGACCTGGGACCTGTATTTCATGAAAAATTGGAAAACATTTCTCACTTCCTGGAATCTCCCATAAGCATATATTAATTAAGAATAATGATAAGACCTGCATCCTGTTTTGGGTGCTGGCTTGATAGCTTGTCATCAGAGCTTTCATAGCTACTGAAGCTGTCCTTCCCCAGTGAAAGATATCACTGCGAGTCAGTGATACTGCTGAAATAACAAGTTATCTTTCTCACTTTTTACCTTAGTGAAGGCTGCAGGTGGATGCTGATTTCCTCTCCTATAAGAAGTGGTCGTTTTTGCCGGAGCTACCAAACAAGGAAGATTTGAAGAAAACCATTTTGTTTAAGGGTTACTAATACATTTTCTGCTAATAGACCTTGCAAAATATACTCTAAATGTAGATGAATTAGAGAGTTGTGTTCAGCGCACTCTATCTACCCCCTGCTGCTCTTTCTGAGAGTTCAAGAAAGATGAAGAGGAAAAAATAGAGACTTTCAAATGTTTATAATATAGGGCTAAAAGAAAGAGGATTTTTTTTATGCATTGGGAAAGCAGTTACTGCTTGTTCTCCTACAGCCCTTGATTGCATTGTAAATAAAACGGTAGTGCGAGTCATCCTGGACACGCAATGCACGGAGATACTGGCTGGAAGGCTGGTTGAGAAGTTAAAATTATGGTGGCAGACCCTTAGGTTGGTGATGGCTGAACACAGACTGAAGTGATATGCTCATTTATTGAAGAGGAAACGAAAACGTGCAGTAGTTTTAGAACATCTTTTTAAAAAGTATCCTGCTGAAACCATTCAAGTTTTGAAGAAGTTTCTTGTCCTAAGACGATTAGCTTGGGCAGAAAAAAAAAAAAAAAGAACAAAATGAAGAGACGGGAAGATGCTGAAATATAAGATAGCCTAATGAACTTCAACTGGCAGCAGCCTCTGGGCCGGGAAACCTGATTCCACATCTGTAAAAGGAAAGGCAAAAGAAGATGAACGTGGTGGGTAATGTGACAGTGGGGTGAAGAGAGGGGCAAGTATCATCAGCAGGTCTGCAGTGATTCATGTATGGGGGGATAACCCCATCATGTATCTTTTAGACATGTCTCTGGAATTTTTAACTAGTTTACATGATTGCTAACAATTTGTAGAGCAACGGTAACTATAGTTTCAACTTGGACTACCAACCTTTGTCCCCTGAATGCCAGTCCCCCCACTGCTAACACTGTTTCTGCTGATATTGGTCAGATGAAAAGCAACAAAGCTACGCCTCTAGGGGCTTCATTGTGATCACCCCGATCAGCTGAGTAATTGGTTGTGTGCTGCCAGATGATGCTCACCTAGGTGTTCGTGTTGTGTTTCTGGATACGGAGCTCAGGATTTCCTCAAAATCAATTCCTCTTTAATTAGTGATTATATCTACGCCTGGATTTGGCCATGAGAAGTTCCCTGGCTACCTTCTCAGACAACCATTTCAAAACCTTTGAAAAGCTTAAAGGCCAGGCAGTCTGTGGCCTTGTAAGGCAAAGAAACTGGAAGAGGAGCCTTCAGCCTCTTATGTCTCTCTTCATCTACTCTCATGCTGGTGGCTGGCACAGCTGCAGTCTTTTTTCCTCAGACTGATGGCGCTCGCTCCCTGTTGTCACCTCCATGGGGCGAACGGGAGCCAGTGGAAAGCAGCTAATCTTAACCATCTGATCTGAACCAGGTAATCTAAGTGTGGTAACCTCAGAACAGACCGTGCTTGCCCAGGCGCAGCCTGCACTGACTCTGTGAAGGGCTGTGTCTGTCTGCTAGGCATGCTGACTGCAACCCCTGCTGGCACTTCCAAATGCAAGAATAAATCTTGAATACCCAACACCTTACTTTGTAACATGTATCTCTAGCTTTTCTTCAACCTGTTTGACTGGGGAAACCGAGGCATGGAGCTACAAAGTGATTTCCCTGAGTTGTTACTCTCTTTTTCTAACTGTTCTGCCCCAGAAATACCTATACTTTTATTTAATACTATAGTTTACCTTAGGTAATTTCTCACTAATATCCCCTTCTATTTTGCCGTCTACATGTTTGTCAAGATCTGCCTTTTCTAGATCATTCAGATGAATAAATTCCTGAGAAAGCTTTAGGATTAAGTATTTTATTTATAAGTACCTATTCTACAACCTAATAGATAGAGCACATTAAATCTGTTTTAATTTGCCTTAGAGATTATTTTTAAAAAATCTGAGGACCCTTGTAACTCCTACATTTATTAAGATGGATCATGATTGCATATGAATGTCTAATTTAACAAGGCATTATACCCAATGTCCTTGAGTTTTCCAAAATATTATTCTCATTTCAAGAAACATTTTTCCTAGACTTGCTATTAAGTAGTTTAATTCTTATCTACATAGGCTATCAACAGAAACATGAAGTATTAGACTCAATTTCCCTGTATTTTGTCTGAATAAAGCTCTTATCTAGATGCACGTGTGCCTAAAACAGTCTAGTAAAAAAAGCAAAAGGAAGAAAAGAAAAAAACCTGTTTCATTCTCATAGTAAAAGCAGAGGAAAGGAAAATCATAATTAGCATTTAATGTTCCAATGTGGTGGACCAATTAGACTTTGAGCATTATATTAAATGTGTCTTTCAAACTAGATAAAAATGTGTTTTTTTCATGTATAGCTATTGCATAAACTTCTTGCTTTTCCCTCAAATATGTTTTCATATAAACAGACTTAATTAATTGTCTAGAGAATTAAGTAGTCTTTATATAGCAAATGTACTGTGCCAATTAAATACAATGTTGATTATATATTTCTCAATTATTACAGTGTTTATACTAAATTACTCAACAATATCTATACAACCTAAGGTAGAGTTTCATAAGAAGGATTCTTCTGTCTTTGTTTGCCAGTTACTTTACACGGGTAAAGCCTAGTGCTGACCAAATCTAAATGGTTCTTTTGTCAACAAAGAATAAGAAAAGAAGAAAAGGTTAAACGAGCACTAGGGGGTGGGGAAGAAGAGTAAGAAGGTACAATGTCACCTCCATGCTGTGACAGCCATGAATCAATTATTCACGTAGCAATTGGTAATATTTCTGAAATGCTGCAGACAAGCAAGAAAATGTAAAAAGCATTTTCCTGGAGACTTCATGATTTTTGCAAGTAAAAACTATAAACAAAAACTGAATGGGGCAAAGTATTTGTGTGGGGGAATATCCTGAAGAGATTAACAATAGTAAAGGGATATATTATTATGGAAAATACGTTCAGAAAGCTGGCGACGGAAAAAGAAAGAGTATACAGGATGAATGGGGGAAAGTGCTGGTCTCAGCTAGTTATAGTGAGATTAATGTGATTTTTAAAAAAACACAACTCATTACAATATCTAACAATACCAACATGTATTGATTTCAAATTTATTTCCCATACCAACACTGGTAGCATAACACACAGGGAAAAGAAGGGAGAGAGAGATCTGCAGAAATGTTTAACATCATGGTAAATGGAAGGAGAGCGGCTGTCACAAAAGGAAAATGAATTCTGACCATCACTCGAGTTTTGTGCTCTCTACCTTAGACCTTGGTGCAGGTACGATTTCAGATTAGTATAGGCCTTACACAAAATCCTATCTTCTTAAGAGAAACAAGAACATGAAATTTAGTATCCCCTGATAACAATTTATAGAATGCACTTTAGAGCAAAACGTATTCAATCCTGACCTTAAAATAGTATTTCTGCTTCCAAAGGTAGGTTTTCTTTCGGCTCAGAGAAGTATAAGCATTCCAAGCAACACACATTTTCTTTAAGGTTGTGCAAAATCCCAGTTCAAGCATACGATATTTTATTCAATTAGAAAACAACAAACTAAAGGCTGGGGTGAATCAGAGGAAAAAAATGCCATATGGTATGTTTTTCTCCACTTAATTTGCAGACAAGTGACTGTAAGATGAAAGGACAAATCACAGAAATGCAGGCAAAATTTCAGCCAGAGCAGTCAGTGTCTACTCTAAAATAGAAGGGGTCCAATCTTTCTTTCACGGGATTATAAATGGTTTGTATGGGCTGTAATGAGAGACCCTTCGAGGGAAGAGCAGGGCCCCAAACTTTTTATTTTTAACAACTTAACCATCTGACTTTTTACTCTCTAATTTTCCGTGCTCCCTCAGATCTTTGTGCGACTCCCTGGTTTGTCATGCATTCCAAGCCACAGGATGTGTCAGCTTAGTGATATTCATTAGCTGGTCTGTGCGCCTCCCCGCTCACACAGCCTCCCTCTTCTCAGCTCTGATTTCCCTCTTTCTCACAGAGGAAATGTCCCCTTTTCACCACTGCTTTTTTTCTCCGTCTCTTTTCCGGTTGTCCGATCTCTTCCCTGAGAGTGACTGTTTCTTTTACTTTTGCACACTCGGGCTTGTTTCCTCCTACCCTTTAGTCCCCATTAGAAGCCTTCACCTTCACACACACAAAACCCAAATTGCACACTGTGGTACAAATGAAATCCCCAAATTATCGAGTGCAAAATTAACATTAAAAATCATAAGACAACAAACAATAGGTCTTTTTATGTGGTTTTTGTAATTGCATGAAGCTAGTTACTTTGGCAATTATTGTTTGTGCCTCATTAGCATGCAAAATGGTTTTTTAGACTAACCCACACACAAAAGAAACCATTTGTGATGAGAACTGTGCTTTGTTTAATGTTAGACACCATTGTATTTGCTTTCCTAATATAACAGTTCTAATTAGTACCTAGCACTCATCCTGAGTTTTTCAGCTTGAAAACGCCGAAGGTGACAATTGAGTCACAATTCCATGGCACTCTTTGTCAGTACCTGTCAAAATATAGCTAAGTCTTTAGGAGTTGTGATCTAAATACTAAAAAAAGTTAATAGTCCAGAAAGAATCTCTCTCTAGGTAATTTAAAAAAAAATAAAATTGCAGATTAACCTCTGGTTAAAAACATAACATTATTAATACCTCATGGTTAAATGTCTTCTTGGCAAGATTATCATCTGTCGGATACTGACTTTGCATTGTTTTTGTCATCTGACCTTTATCTGTTCACCTGATTCCTTAAGTTTTAGTGATTCATTGGAACAGCATGGGTGGATTAGTGACTAAACTTGAAATTGGTTCATCAGTATATGCAAACTTTTCAAAGGTGCTTGCTCACTTGCCTTTGAAGTGTAATATTTTTTTAAAAAAATTATCTCACTCCGGAATTGGAATGATCGTGACTCCATTTCACTTATGTTTTCTGACCTTAGCTTAAATCCTTCACAGAGCAGCTAGATGTAGTGGTAGGGGAAACGTGAAGACTCCTGCTGAGGGGTTGTCTCCAGCTTCATGTTTGTGTATGAATAAGTCAAGAAGGAGTCAGTCCAGTGACACTTCGTCAGTGTTGCTTTGTAATTATCACAGTATGAAGTGATAATGTTGTGTGTTTTCTTTTGAATAATAGATATTTATAAAGAACTTTGCCATTCACAGGCTTGGCCTGTGTTTTGGCTCATAAACACCAGACTTTCATATATTCTAGTTTGCTTAGACCCACTGAGAAGCTGACTATCAAAAGCAAAATTACCCACTTGGTCCCCATAATTCAAAACTTCCCTCTCAACTGGCCCCTTTCTAGCTCATTAACTTCCAAATATTTTTGGTGTGTTTTATTCTATCCTGGTTTCAAAGGGTTGAATGCAAGGAGCTCTGAACTCTTTCTTTGCTGGCACCTAGTCTTGGAGATGCTGCACTGAAATAAGCTGGTATATCTGCTTACTTCGGTAAACACAAACCAGAGCCATCAGTTATTCTGTATATGGAGAATACAGAATATGGAGAAGACTTTTCTGAATATGGAGAAGACAACTTCACTTGCTGGACTTATGCAGCAATGGCCCTGGCTTCAGAGGTGATGTGGCCAGTAGACACACAAAGTGTATCAATTCAGCTTGTCCTCATCTCTCACTGTGGATCTTCAATTACAAACTAAAGTTTTTCATCCCATCAGGATTTGCCCAGTGGGATCTATATTTTCACAGAAATAAGACATCTAAACGGATGAGGGATGGAGGTGGAGGGAAAGCTGGATCTGGTCAGTGGTCACAGGTTTTGTAGCTTCCCCCTCCACTGTCTCCTTTTGTCACTGCTCCAGGAAGAGGATTATCCCATCCTTTCTCATGATGCTACATCTTGAAGCATCTGCCTGGTACAGCGCCCACATCTCATGCTGTGCAGCTGTGCTTACCCTTTTTAGCTGAGTGGATGCACACAAAAAACATGAGAATTTGGAAGTCAGTTCTCATTCTCTGCTATGAAATTACATTGCCACATGATAAGTAATAGCATATTCAACAGTCTACATCTATTATTAGTTTGTTTTTAACATGGATTAACCAGGTACTTGTATGGCAATTTTATCAAAGCAAATAAAATTTCATCAGCAAGTGGTAGCATAAATAAGAACTGGGGAGAAACAGAGAAAATTACAAAGCGACAGAAACTGAACAAAGCCAAACCAGGCTTGATTTTGACTCCCCACGGTCAGGTTAGGAGGTCTTCAAAGGCATTTATGTGACTAGCTGTCTACTCACAGTTGTTCTAAAGTTTCCACTAGCTGCCTTGGAACCCAGTTTAAGATAAAATCCAGGAGACTCCAAACCCAAATATTTCATTTGAGAACATGTTTTGCAACTAAGGCCTAATTCTGCACATGTTTGTGCATAATGCAGCCTGCACAAAAAGCCATAGAGGCATACACAGAAGGCTCACAGATAAGGCAAGAAAAACTGGCTCCATATTTTTCATGTTCTAGCAGGTGCAGAGATTTTATCACAAATAAATGTCTCAGTCACACCTTTTGATTCTTCTGTATCTTCTAAAAAGTCTAATATAATTCAATAAGCCATGAGTATATTTATAGTTACATAATTTATCCATACAATAACTCATAAAATAATTAATCCATAAAATAATAGAATTAATAAAATAATGACATTGATGGAATTTAGGTAAGTTTAGTTGACACAGTGAAGCATGCATAGGGCCAGGAGGATGATTCTACCTCCACTTGATGCTCTGCAGAGAGTCTATGTTGAGCCCCAGGAGTAGTATAGCTACATTAGTGTTGCAGTGTGGCTTGAACTGAGTCCAGCTACTCAACCAATTAACTTAGACCCCAGGGAGCAATGGCCAGTTGCCAAAGACATCTGATTGCTTGAGAAAAAGATCCAACTACTAGACCACACACTAGAAAGTTAGGATTCTGTTTTACTGCTGTTGTATTTCTGCTGCTTCCAGAGGAGGAAAAGGACGTGGGGTGAACAACAACTGTTGCAGAGAGAGGCCAAAACGGTGCTGCAGTAAACCTCCTCAAATCTTCCCAACAGCAGCCATCATCACCTGTCCTTTCCTTATTTTCCGTATTTTCACCTCTCTCCCACAAGCGTCAAGTTCATAATAAGCTCTTATTAAACAGCTTCCTGTTTCAGTTCCTGTCTTCCCTCTTCCATTTTCTGTGATAAGATGATTTCCTGTTGGAACAATAAAATACCAGTGTTTCCAAAGGCACTGAGAAACTGTCTGTGCTGGGCACCCCACCACTTTGGCCACCCCGATTTAAAGCTTGTGAGTTCTAGGCTCTAGACCCCCTCAGCACTACTCTTAAGTGTCTGGTTTCCTACCTCTGCACATAGGACTGCCCAAGTAACTCCTCTAATAATCAACCATTGTCTCCCATCTGGTAATATATGTCTTTCTGTCCCATCCTACTCTTTTTGCAAAAGCAGGTGCCTTCTACCTGCCTTACCATGGAAATCTCAGTGATGTAAGAACACAACTCTGAGCAAGTGGAAGTGGACTAAGACCCTTATCTCTTTCCTCCATCAGGACTAGTGCATACTTCTTTGAGCTGTGCTATTTGCAAAACTCAGATTAGATCAGGAATCCGTGAGTGACATTGTGCTGTGTGCTAGAACATTATGGTTACTTCTGTACTAGTAAATGGACTTGGCCAGAGATCTTTCTCGGGCAGCAGGACTTAGAGCTTAAATCCATACCGTCAGGCTCTCTTGTCCCCCGAAAGGGCGACTATGTCCTATCTGAAATGGTCCTTTGACCTGGCATTATGTGGAAAAGAGATGGTTAGCTGAGGTCAGAAATGATTCCAGGGACTGTGCTAGCAATTTAATTGTATGGACGATCATGTCTCAGTGACTGAGCCCATAGAATATATGTAAGCTAGGGTCCTCAGTTTATCCCTGTAGAGAATGGGCTTAGTGACACAGTATTGCATGCATTGCAGCCTGGTTGTGAAGTTTAACTGATATTTATAAAATATGCCAAATCCTTGCATACAAAATGCTACATAAGTAATAAGTATTAATAAACGTGATTATATTAAACCAGGTCTGTTTTCAGTCATGTTTTAAAAGACTGCAGTTGTAGAAGTAACCGAGCTTTCATATGAAAGATCAAACATTTTGCCTTCCATTGTAAGCCATCCTTTGTAAGCTTTTCCAATAAAAACAGCATAATATCTCATACATATTGAAATTCAGTGACATTCTTAAAGACTAAGTGTTCATTTGCAAATGGCAAGCAATACTGAATTCTTTTACCAGACAATTTTTAGCATGTACTTCAAGATTAATGTTATCAATAAGTAACAAATTAGTAATCTTAAAATTTACATTAAAACTAACGTAATTTGTATTTTGTAAAACTACACATCAGGTCCATTTCAGCTTTAATCTAAACCTAAGTAAGCAAGGTTTCCTGCTTTGTTCAGTTCTTTTTAAAGTTGAAGTCTGTCACATGCTCAAGCCTAACTATTTCTTAGCACTTAAAAAATGTTTTTGACAAATTACATTCAGTAAGAAGAGAGCTATCACAGTTTAAGTGAAAGGTGGTTCTAAACCTCTGCAGCAGGCTTTTTAATTTCTAGTCCTTTATTAGGGGAAAAAACAGGGGCTTTCAGGGGTGGGGTACTAGCGCTGACAATTCTCAAACTCTGACATAGGGCTTTGCCTTTTTTAGAGGAAATCTAAACTTAAAAGTGCTACTGACACAACTCTGACAGAGTGTGAAAAAAAAATGTAATTTCCCTACCTGACACAGCTATGATGCTTTCCTTGCAATATTACCTCTTATTCTTTTTGGAAGCTGGTATAGAAGTAACTGTTAAAAAGGAATCTTTTGATTATATAAAGTACGTCTCCATTCAAAGAATTTTCTAGTATAATTCACATAGCAACCTCTTTTTAGTGTAGACCAGGCCTGGGGCTCTGGCTTTGTGTTATGGATAAATCTTCACAGGTAATATACAGGATTTTAACTCCAATACAGGGGTTGGAGCTTACAGAGTGTAAAGTGGGATTTCTAACTTACCTTCAGTTCACTTCAAAACTCACTCCCTAAATGACCAATATTTCAGTGCTGTGTCCTCCTCTTTCTCTCAAAACGCAGCGACAAGCCTCATGACCCTGCACTGAATATGAGAGTCTGCATGAGGCACTCTTTGAAGAGCTGGTCATAGCTGTAATGGCAAAGGAAGCCAAGACTATTTGCTAAGGAGAGGGCAGCAGGTTTTGTTTTACAGTTACAGCTCTGTCTTTGAGCAAAAGGACTCTGGCAGAGAAGGACAACAGAGCTCATGGCTAAGGGCCTTGTGACTATGCATTACATGTTGTAACTCATATAGGAACAAATCCTCAACAGCCTGCTTGTGCTGATGGGTCCTTTCCAGTCACTGGGATAAACTCACATCCGACTGAAAACCCCTGACTTTCTGGCTTTTTTCCATTTCGTGTTTGAATCTTCAGAACTCCAGAGGGTTCCCAGACTGGCTGCATGGTCTGCTTGGTTGCTCGCTTTCTTCTTCCTTGTGAAACTGTAGACTGTTGAACTTCACTGTAGGGCTTTTTACCCTTCCTGGATGCCTTCTTATGCATCCCAAATACAGCTTTTTAATGTCTTTCTTCCCTCCCAGCCCTGTTCCTTCCCATTTGCTGCAAAAAAAACATTTTCTGTCAACCAAAGTAAGGGGAGGAGGACTGTTTTTGACAATTTCATGTTTTTGTTGATTTTTTTTTCCTCAAAAGCTCTTTAGGAACAACTATATTAATTTTTTGTCTCAGGCATTCAAGAAAAGTAAATAAAAAGAGTTACATCATTTTTACAAGTTCCAGTAAGGAAACACTGAACCACACGCAACGTATGCATGCACATAAGGACCCAGACCTTATGTCTTTGAGCTACTTCAAAACTAAAATTAACTCAGCCTTTGCAGAAGACATTTCCAAGAAACATCACGGAGTACAAAGCCATGTATCATCTCTCCTTGGTGACTGTTACGTTGTCTTAGCTAAGGAGGAAATATTTGTGATATCCATGGATACGTACTTACATAGCAGGTATTGGAGACAAGTGGCAACTGAGCAATAAGCTATCACAGGGCTTACTGGTGCCTGTTTAAGTTGCACTTTGAGGTATGAGTCAGGGTGTCTTCAGTCACCCAAGAAGTACATCAGTATCCAAGCAAACACGTCCAGTGTGGCTTATTGCTGCTGGAGTATATTTCAGTCGTTCAAAGTTTAATTACTGGAGCTTGCTGAGGTCCTGTGTTCAACTCAGAAGCCTTTTTGCATTTGTCTGTACCTGTGTAACATGGAGCTAATTTTGGAATGCCATATATAATAATTTTTAAGGCGTATTCAATTCAATTAAATATTCAATAATATGTATAAATTAATTTAAAGAAAATCTGTAAACCCAGAAGAAAAAGAAAAAAATTGAAATGGCAGAGTGTCTTTATCTAGTGAACATAGTAATTTCAAGCACCTTTGCCTTGTAGAACAGGTAAGTGACAACCATTGTCCTTGCATGCTTTGCCAGTCTTCTCTGCATCCTCCAAATAGACTAACACATGGACAGCCTGAATGGTGTGACTCCCAGGCCAATAATAGGAGCTGGCAAAGAAGGGTTGTTGCATAGCTGTTCTGAGAGAAGAAGGCAGAGTGAGCGCAGAGAGGCCTGTTTCACAGGAAATGTGTCAGTATTAAGATTGTCACAGACCTTTAGGCATGGCAATAGATAGTAGAATGATGAGAAAACCTAATACAGAGGGTAGCTGTGAAGGAAGTCGAGAACCTGTAGAAGAGGTGTATGACGTGGTTTGAGAAAGAGGTGGGAGGAAAGGAAGAAAGTAATTCCCTTGTCACAGGAGGAAAACATGGAGCAGTGGTATGGGGGCAGTGGGGATGCACAAAATGCTGTGTGTGAAGGGTGAGTGTGGGGCTGATAGGGATAAACTAGTTTTGAGTTGCACAGTAATGTGGAGCTCCCTCTGAAAACCAGGAAAGGCAGGAGGAAACACAGAACTTCTAGGGTTTATTGGAAGAGAACATATTACATGTGGACTTATATTAAATGTACAACAATTGTGCCTCCACAGAGTTACAAAGTCTCTTTAACGTAATCACTTCAGAATGTTTTTATGTATCATCTTTTCACACTGGGACAGATTATGTGTAGGTTTTATAAAGGTTATACACCGTCCTTCTGTGCTCCCTACAGCATACATAATGTGTTTAAACACTTTCTAAGTGATTTTCTAAATGGTCTCTTTCTGAGGATGATTTAGGAGAAAAAGACCCTTTCCTTACTGAACAAGAAATGGTGGAGTTCAAGATCCTTAGGGCATGCCTTCTTGTTGACTGAATTGCTGAGAAGAAACCTGTTTGTTGTACTATCTTTTTTTTCCTTTGCCACCCATTTCTATGTAGCTAGCTGCATGTCCTTACCATGCCAGATATGCCATCTCTCTCATTGCTAAAGGTCACAAAAATGGGTAGCAAAACATCAACATTAGCATGCAGACCTGATGTCCCCAGAAAGGAATCCAGGAGGATGAAAAAGCTTCATTCATTGTGGAAAGAAAACACCCAGTGGAAAACTCACCCCACAGTAATTGCATCCACACAACACACTTTGTGGTTTCCTCCACTTCTCCGTGTGTACATTGTACAGACTTGTTACATTTCCACAGACTTTTTACTTTTCCATACACTCGTACAGTGGACAAACCATGATCCCAGGGAATCTAACACACTTCAGGCTTACAGCAACTGGGAATTTTCTGTAGGAACTGGGACTTTGTAAGATAGGCTCTAAAGAACATAGAGTAGGAAATCTCTAACTGAAGTGAAGACCCCTTGGGGTCTTAGGTTTCTTTAAACTCCTAAACATTTCTGCCCTAGGGATATTTTTAGGGAAATACACTAAGAAAACATCAGTATATATATATATCACAGGGCAAAAAAATCCAAAGCAAAACCAAAACACACCACCACTATCACCACTTTTCCTTGGAAGTTTAGCTTTGTTTATTAGCTGAAGAGATGTGTTTTTACTTTATTTTAAGGTGTCTATAAAGTCCTGTGCTAACTGATAATCTTTGGAAATATATATATGTCTGGTTCCTCTGACTGATATAAAATCCTGTGTTAATTTCCCAAGAAGCCTCATGTTGCACAGAACGAACATTTACCGTTGGCATTCAGCAGTCATTTTCATCCTCTAGTGGCACTGCAGTTTAGTGAGACCATCTTCAGAAGATGTCCATTAATGGTGACACATGAAGTGCTGATAAAAATACAATTATATTCTTTTAGATTAAGCACATTTGCTCAAATTCATGTTTGGGTACTTCTGATCCAACCACACAACGGTGTTTACCATGCATAATGTCTCTCCTTTTACCAGCTAAAAAAAAAAAATCAAATAAAGTAATTTATGTCAAAAAGTAAGAAACACTCACCAAATACATCATTATGCTTCTAACTGTGTGCTATTGAAGGCATTAAAGCAATTTAGTAGTGTCAAGTTTAAAATTTAATGGGCTTGATGGATTTTTGTTTTAAGCTTTTGCTTAGAAATTATTATTATTATATTTTTATAATCTTTTTTGTATACTTTAGACATTTAATGCTCAAAAGACATGAACACTGTGTGCCAGATCGTCAGTTATCTTTTGTTAAATGTTGTAGCACTTGCTGAAATTTATTTTGATCAATGTTTAACAAATTATGATCTTCACCTCAGCCCAGACCATAAATATTCTTTTGGCACTTCCCTTCTCCTGAAATCCCCTAGGAATCAGTCAGAAAGAAGTACTCCCTAATTATAGTTAGGATTTAACTAATGAAGTAAGAAATAGTTATTGCTTCCCTAATCTAACTCAAATATTGTTATTAAATTAGGAAATCTGATTTGCCTTTTAAACAAGACAAATGTTAGATGCAGATATTTTTTTCCTGTGTGCAGTATGTACAATTCTGTGCAGCTTTGCCATCCCCTTGCTGGAGTCCCAGGGCTCTACAAGCAGAAAGTGCCCTCCTGCTGAGGCAACTTCGCTGCTGCTTTCTGGTGTGCGCGTGTAGCGAGCGATACGGGGCCTCCAGTTCAAGTCCCTGCTGCAGTAATGTACCACTGAGAAGCCGTATCTCCCGAAAGTAGCTATCTCAGTAGCAGCTTCGAAGTTACATACGTGCGTGTGTGTATCTACCCTCATTTGGGTGTGGAATAAAAGTTGGTGCACTGGGTGAACAGCTTTAAAAAGTGAACGCAGACTTCACTGGTTCACGATTACACATATCTTTCCTTAAGTTTTTAATTTGCAAAATAATGGGGTATTCATACTGGTCTGAAATACTTACTCTATCATTTATGTTCTCTGCTTGTTAATTTTCATGTCTTTAATGTCTTTCTGTTCACCATCACTACCTTAGATTGAAGATAGTCTTTGAAACATATTTTTGCTTTTTTAACTAGTTGCTTGACAAGTAGTGATTGGAAAAATAGTTTCTAACCAAGAAAGCAATTTTAAATTAGGTATTGCTTTCCTCCCAGCTGAACCAAGGCCCTGTACACGTTTTGGCAGGTTGGATTTTGAACATTTTTGATAAGAAAAGAACAAGTTCTTCAAAGATTACACAGCAGACTATGGAGTCATTCCAGTCTGGGATTGCAGTTCATACCCAGGCTACACTGACTGCCAAGAAACTCAGAGACATGATCAAATTGCCAAACATCAGCTGAACTTCAACATTTGTCTACCTGTACAACCCTAGCTGGTTCAAAGGTAAAATGATGTAACTCAAAGCCTACAGCCGATGTTGTAGGCGAGGCTGAACTGGCAGCGTGCTATGAATGAACACATACACGTGTGAGCAAATGTGCTGTAACTTGCTAAGCCTCAGAAACTTGGTCTGGGCCTTAAATCACACAGGTCGTGTATAAGCTCAGTGTCAGTTCCAGGTGACAGGCATCCATGCCCTGGCACTAACCTTTCATTTCCTGGTAGTCTTTGAAGGACTTTTGACACGATGGTCCTCTTTGGTCTGGTTCGTTATTTTTGTGCTCCTACTGTGGTAAAAAGGAAGAGGCAAATAGCCTTCTCTCCCTACTAACACTCCGTTAGCATGACAGACTCTAGTGGGCGCATGTCTGGTTTTATGGTGTCCTGTGTCATCCTCCTTTCAAACCCTCAAAAAATAAGACATTAAAAATGAAGCAGATGAGATGCTAGGCCAGTACTGTTTGGGTTTTTTTTTTTTAAAGTTTCTACACAGCTTTTTTTTGAAACATTTGCTAATGAAAGCCACACAAAAAATTATTAAACTGAAGGTCAGGTTTTGTGCTCTTTTTTTCATAAAGTAGACAGTTCTGTGAATTTTAGAATTTGCTCTATATATAGATTGAGCAAATAAACCACAAGGAACATGTTTTAAATGAGGTTTCCTTCCAGAACTCCACAAAGAGCCATCACTGAAAACAGTGAAAATTATTTTGTGGTTATGCAAAATTATATGACTCATATGTGGGCAGACAGAGAAACATGTGATCAAAAAAAAATATCACAAAATAACCATATTTGTCTCATTTTCTTTGGTTTTACACAGTGTTTATACTGCAAATGTGGTGAATCTAGTTTCTTGTGCTATGTTTGTGTAAATTATGTTTGTTTCAACAATGTAGCTATACAGTTGCACTCAGACTTAATGACTAACATAAAATTAAAAGTTCTGTATAGAATTGCAATAAGATAATCCTCTTTTCCAAGGAGCTGGAATCCCTGTCTCTGGCCTCCTGATCTCCGGTACTGGTCTGCAGAAGATCCACCCCTGGTGATACAGGTCAATACTGTAATCTGCTTCTTCATACGGCTCGTAGCTCATCTTTAAATTCAATATTATTTGCCACATTATTTTGGGGAATCTGAAGGAAGTACAGTGAATACATTTGTTTTCTGCTGCTGCTGTGTTCAAATCAAGTTCATTTATGCTCAGAAGTTACTGCATTGTGATACTCATCCCAGAATATCCAGTTTTTAAACCAAAATCATCTCATGAACATACAGGGTCAGAATAAGGTTTATGGGAGTAATGTTTAAAATCGGAAACCTCCTGATCTTTTTCTCACAAGTATAGTTTACTTATTTCTCTTAATCAGGTGAGGAATTTAGGGCTTACTAAAAACAGTTGTAGCAGCAAAGGATCCTTCTTATCTCCCTGTCCTCTGCAAAGTTAATAAAACCTCTATGTGCGCATTTATTTTTAAGGGAGAACTTATGGAGATGAAAAATTCATTCTGAAGCAGAATTCTAAAGGTAATATTGTACCTTGCTGTGCACTCGATGTTGTTTATTGTTGCCAGGGCCTTCTAGTCTCCACTCTCCAGTCAATTCAAGCACATAAAGCTCTTCCTTCATATACCTCCCAGGACATGAACCCGAGTGTTTTTGTTTCTAAATATAATGATATATTTAATGCTGCTGTGATAGAGAAGAACACAGGACCACTACTAACATGAACGCAAACAAGGTCAGGTTAAACTTCCTTATCTTGTGTTTGCTGTGGTTAGGGGCACACTGCTCTGACGACCCGATAACTTCTCAGGCCACTGTAATTCAGCTGAAGGCCTAAATCTAACATTTCAGGCAAGTCTAATAGTAATACAGTTCAGTCCTTCCAAGCATCTATCTGGGCTATTAAAATACCATAATCAGTAAAAGTATAGCTCTTTAAGTAACGTTACCTTTCCATCTCGATTTTCCTTGCTTTACAAAGAGAACAATAGCGTCCTCACAGTAATGCTGCAAGGCTTCCTTCATTAATGCATGTGTGGTACCTTGAAATTTATGAATAATAGATTTTCGACTTTAATGAGAAATAATAATGATTTCTTTTAAAATCCTTGGTCCTATACTAAAGAGAATTCTCTATCAACATCAACAAATTAGAGACCTCTTACTTTTTCAAAAGGAAAAGTTGATCTGTTGCTTGTTTGTTTCATCAACTGAATTTGAAGTTTTATCATAGTATTTCCATACTAAGTGGTCTTTATCATGCAATAATAGTTTGATAAAACTCTCAAAAAATGGAGCAAAACTTGGAGGGAGGATAACTACTTTCATATTATAAATTATATGTAAAATGGATGGTTTTCATAATGATACATAATGCACTGCTTTAACTGTCTACATTGTATTGTACAATGCTTTGTCTGTGTGGAATTGCACCAGCTGTACCTGCTGTGCCTTTGTAGAGTCCTATTCAGCACTCCTTATTCACTCCCTCTTTTGGCAAAGCCCCCTCTGAAGTCAGTGTGTGATATGCTACAGTTAAGAAGTGCTGAATAGGACCCTTAAATGATAACTCCTTGGAGGAGGAAACTGCCACTTTTCACACACTTCTCTTGCTGTATAATGCAATTTGGACTGAAGATGCTATGAAAATACTACTACTAATAGATTGAGCTACTACATCAGGCAAATCATGGCAGTTCTCAAGAAACGCCATCCTTTTTTCAGCATAAAGGAATCAAAGAATGTTTCGGTACATCAGCATTACTGTTACTTTTAGATATTGTGAGTACAAGCTTTTTACATTTCACATACAAAGTCCAGAAATGTTATGTGAAGTGTTAAAATGTCAAAAATTAATATTTTTCAGAAAAGTATTATAAACTTGCAAGATTTATTAACAATTAGCACATTTTCAGCCTCTGGGACATAACTATGTCTTAGACCTAGATCTTGTACTAGTAGATGAGGTACAGCTATTTCTCTTTTGAGGTTAATCTAAGTGCTGTATTAATCCATTTTTAGACATTTCAAAAAGTGAAGCTCCACAGAATCTTTGTCTGTTCAAACACTCAAGTTTTGTTGGACTTCCACAATTTTACCCGTTAGCTTTGATAAACTATCTGTGCCAACAAAACCCAGCCAATTTTACATGTTAAAATAGAACACTTTAAACAATTTGACTAAACGCCTTTACAGCTTTGGTTTTAATTAGATGTTTTGCTTCTTCAGCTTACTGGAAAGAGCTAGATAGCTTCTAACCACGTCAGTCTATAAAACAGCAGGTGTCAGCTTTAACAGCCTCTGAAAATTTTAAATGTATTCAATTAACAAAATCCCTTAGAGAATGATACTTTTTATGTTCATTTGTCTTATGCAAGGTTTGCAACGTGTTTTTTTTCTATACACGATGTTCATGTTGATTCTGTGACCCAATTATGCCTAAAATTTTTTAATGTCAGGGTAGATTGAGTTAGTGCTCTCATCTTAATATAATCCATCAGAGAAATGAATTGTACCACAGGTGTAATTTCAGAAGGTAAGTCTCTCTCTCTCTTTTCAGGAAACCACAGCAATCTTGACACCAGAACAGTAAGTGGTTATCTGAGGAATGATAGCTGATAAAATTGGTAGCTTTGAGATCTGAAATGGATGGTTCCTTGTATTCTGATCTCAATATACAAACCTACATGTGTAGCTAGATATCTTGGAAGACTTTTCTGGGACAGAAGCGAAAGAACTGTGGAACTGGACAGACACTGTGGAACAGGACTGAAACATGTATAAGCTATGCATACAAATACACACACACACACATGCGTGTAAATGCAATTAAAAATAAGCATACTTGCCCTTCCACTACTGGCAGGCAGGTAGTTTTTTCAATTTATGCTAACTGTGTGTTGGTCTGCTATCTGCATTACCTTTATAGAAATCCTATGTCACACTACACCTCCATTTTTTTCACGGCACCAATGAATCAGGTTATAAAACTATAATATCATGAGGGTATCCTGGTTTGAGGTAAAACAGAACCAATTTTCTGTTCAGTAATTTTACTTTTTAGCTAGGCTTCTTCTAACTGCTGAAATTAACAGTATATTTTGCAGAAACTGTTCACTCTTAGAGTGATAATACCGATGTTTGTAGTGAATACCAAGGAATGGTATGTAGAAAGGCTCCTGCTTATACTTATTACTATAATAACCAAGACCAGCCAGCTTTGTTATTTGCCCCGTTGGAGAGTCGGAAGCAGAAAAGCGTAGAAGGCTTCTGTCTGTTCGTCTGCATTTAATCCTGATCCTGAATCCAGATTCGGAATCCAGTTCCTGTCCATCACTGAGTGCAGTCTGGAACTTTCCCAGTGCCTGCCAGTGATGTGGTCATCATCCTGGGAGTTTGATACAGTTTTGTATATATTTCATTGTTTTCTTTTTATTATTTTAGTATTAATATTTCATTGAAGTACTTTAGTTCTCTCTAAACGCATGAGTGTGTTTCTCTCTCTCCATCCTCTCCTTGAAGGGAGAGGTGGGAGAGAGCATCTGTTGGTTGCCTTGGTGGCCAATCTGGCCCAAACTACGACAGAGGATCATCTAGAAAAGACAAGGTATTTGGACACCACTTAGTGGTGTCACAACTGACCCATTTTCCCTGAAAATAGGTGCTCGTCACGATAAAAGTTACCTAAGACTGTCCTATTAACCCACTACTACTTACTCTAAATTTTTTTACATACATGATATGATATCTAAACTCTGCCCTGCCTTCCTTCCACCAGGTCCTAGGAAGAGTTTGCAGTGAGTTACTGTCTACATTGAACAAACACAAAAGGTGACTTCACAACATTATAAGAGCAGTCAAATACTAGGGAGTGAAAAACTATGAGTAAAGCAGGTGCATACCATATGTGGACCCATCATGTTTTCCTGTGCCCCACGTCTTAAGAACTGGGAATAAATCCTGAAACCCTTGAAGATAAATTAATGATTATATCTTCAAGCTATATTTGGCTAATGCAACATTTTAAAAGACATTCTAAATTACATATGAAATATATTCTGAGCACACTGCCACTACAGACAACAAAGTTCAAATCCAATCTAGATGAAAAAAAAAATCATCTGTGATATACAATGGTGATGGATAAGCCAGAATCAAAGAATCTCAAGTTGGGCAGATCATGGCTGCAGGAAATGATGTTTCAAAGTCAGAGGAAGATGATCACATCACCTACTTGAATTGAAAGACATCTTTCAACCTTTCAAAAGTGTTTTCCTCAAAAGCAGATCAGGAAGATATAGGTGAGTCTCTCAAAATGTACCAGCAGCACTGCATGCATGAAAGAAGAAAGAAAAATAAGGATGCTATGGAGAAGAAATTAAAAAACAAAGTGAAGAAGCTGGAAGAGGCTGCAACAAAGCAGAAACATTTTTAAGCTGTTGCTGATTGAAAAAGGTTTCCTTGAAAAAAGAACTCAAGAAAGCACTAGGGGAAAAAAAAAGAAAAAAAAAAGGAAAAAAAACCCTGATGGATCTACAAAAGAGAAGAATAAAAAGAATATGTTAAAACACGTAGACACTTCGACTGTAAGGGCTGATCTAGCAGCAAATACATAAAGAAAAAAAATAAAATAGCTGTTGGAAGAACTCTGGATGTGCATTGGCATTGCTGCAGGGAAAAGGCAGAGCTGGGAAGGCAAATCGATCTTTCTTCCATTTCTGGGTCATGAGGAGACACCTGTAAAGGCAACAAGCAAGTTCTTTATAGAAGAAAATTTTCCAGAAACTGCCAAAAATCAAGGAAGGCTCTTATCATGTGACAGTGGTAAGGAATCACAAAAAACATTGCTTCTCAGGACACCGAGAAGGAACCTTTGTATTCAAATAAGGGAAATAATGTTATATTTGCAGCTTTCTCAACTGTGTCTGACTGATCTCTGTAGATCTCTCTTGCTCCCTGACACTGATTTAAAGGAAACGATGTCAAAACTACCACATCCATTGCTTATAATAAGAAAATTTAGAAATTATTACTAATGTTTAACAAGTTCAGATGAGTCTGTAGCTCTATCACTTGTCCAGGAGTGATCAGTCTGTGGTCATAAGAATCAGTGTGAATACCAAGTTGCTGGATTCAATGACTTTCTTTTATATGAACATCTTATGCTGTAAAAACATTGCTAAAAGCCTACATGTAAAAGAAAAATTAGTTCAATACAAAACATTAAGGTTGTGGTGGATGAATAACATTTCTATTAGAGTTACAAAATAATTAAAAAGTAACAATTACATTTAAATCTGAAATACTTTATTTGCGTTTATTCTTTTCAAGCTCTTGGGATGTTTTTCCAGTTTTTTGAACTTTAGAACCCCAGGAAATTTCCCCTTTAGTCTCACAGGTCTCATTTTAAAATTACTTTTAGACTTATGGTGCTTGTGTGTGGCATTTGATAAAGTCATATTTCTCTTTAAAATTTGTTAATGGGGTCTTTGGTTACCTTCGGCAACAGTTTCTATGTTTATAACCCTTACTTATCTGACCAACAGTAGCCACATTAGCCTCAATGGGTAATCTGGGAGACAGCACCAGTTAGTAGGGTGTGCGTAGCTGCACATCTTTGGAAATCCAGAGCATGATACTTAATGGATTATTGACTCAAAGACCTAGTGGAAAAGAAGGACACAATACATTTATGAAAAGAGTAAAATATCCCAAATTTAATGTGGATAAAATTTGTACTATTTGATAAATATTTTCCATAGACAGACTATTTACTTCTAAATTCTGATTTATTACCTGTTTTCAAATTAACAGTATTTTGGTTGCTACCTGAGTTGCCTTATAATGTTCAATGCCTTTAACAACTTTGTTTTTTATTTGGTTTTGTGTTTTTGCAGAGGTAGTGGCAAGAAACATAAAATAAAGAAGGAAAGACTTATAAAAGATTGTGTAAATAACCAGTATTAATCACAGAGAGAAGTCAGATTGTTACTTGTTTGCCATACCCAAATAAGCTGTTCATAATAATGTTAATATCACAAGCCAAATTAGAAAGGGAACTCTACGCTTCTCATAAAGACAGAAAAAGCCTATTTGTACATAAAATAGGATTTCGTCTATATATATGCTGTTACAGTCCTTTGCAATTTTTACTTCTTGCCTATTTATATGTGCATGCTGTCTGTATACTTCAGCTGTATTTGCAGTCATTAGTTGTGAAGAGTTTAGCTATTTTTGAGTGTGTAAAAGTATCCATAAAATAAACCACATTGTTCTGAAGTGCTACAGTCTAGTTTAACCCACAAGCAACATGAATAAATTCTCAGTTCAGCATTTTAAACTTACCAGGTTAATTGAATAAATAAGTCTGTACCAGGAAATTTTCAAAGTACCTCAAATTGAATTTGTATTTCACAATACAAAACATTATCAAGTGTAACGCTGTTGTGACTGCTGAAAGTTTTCTTTTTTTCTTTCCCCCCATGAGTACTTTGAAAACCTTTGGCAGAGAAACAATGAAGATTTCTAACAGAATCTCAAAATGCCTTTTTCTCTGCTGTCTCTCCAGAGACTTTGTTGTTCAATACACTAACCATCATACCGTGTACTTTTTCTTGTTACCTGACTTGCACTGGGTGCTAGCTATTGGTCTGGGGAATAAAAATCAGATCATATTCTAGCAGCTACCCATCAGACTTGGCTTTCCATGAGGCAAAATGAGTGTTATCCAAAGTTCAAATGCTTGCACAGTATTTAGGTTTTGTCCCTTATACTGACATTTCTGAAGTTATTGCCTGCTGTGCCTGTAGGAAGCAGAGCTTGGTCTGGGGGACACAACCAGCTCCACAAAGTGGGACTGATCCTGGTTGGGTGGTCTACAGTTTAATGGCCCAGAAGGAGCACGTGTGTGGTTGGAAGGAGAGGGGAAAGAAGCCAGTGAGACTGTTCCGCTTGAACTTGATTCTTCCCAGACAGAGATTTTATATCACACCCTCTCTCTCGGGAAGAGATTATTAATTATTATTATTATTATAGTCTTGTAGTAACATATGAATACTAAATTTTTTTTCTTTGAGGTAGGTCAACTACTCTCTTCATTTTATTTCTTAAATTATATCTCTCCAGTAGGTCGTGGTACTAATTAGCTGAACTGGAAGTTGCATACAAAAATTTTCTAGACATTATGATGTGGATATACCATTTAATGAGGACTATGAAACCAAAAATGACATTTTTTTTTACTATAATTAAAAGAAAACTTAGAAGTATTTTTTATTCAATCACATTTCTTACTTTCGAAAGACCTTTGAAGAGTCTGAGCTACTGAATATATTTGAAATATTTGGTTTTCATAGTCAAAACCCATCCATAATTAAAACTATTGGTCTGCAACAGTCAACTGAAAAAATTTCAATAGCCCATTGTATTTAGTACTAGAGTGAAGCTGGAGTTCACATGTAACATAGGATGTTCTATGGGTATGCATGTGAAGTGGTTAAATCCCTGAAAAAATTCAGGCTTTTCTAGACAGCAGTAGAAAGAAATGGGCTATTTTGCCCTGCTGCTGATGAATCCTCAGTTATTTTAACCTTGCTGATACAAAGTGTATGAAAGATATTTTCAAAAGTGTCTCTGTATAAGAAAATATGTCTATATGAAATTACAGAATTGTCCAATGAAAGAAATGGAAGTCACTGTGAACTCTTTATCTATACCTCCTAGTGTACTTCATATTTATCACTATCAGAAGGCTTTACCAGTCCAAGTGCATCAGGTTCATACATGAAATATGACCTTGCTTTCTATTTCTGACTTTGAATAGTTGAGGTCTTAGGTGCATTGGTTTGTTTGTGGGGTTTTGTTTTTTTGTTTTGTTTTGTTTTTTACCCCTATGTTTGTTGTGTCTCTGCAAGTTGTCAATGACCTTACAACTCACAAATGCTACAATCCATAGTGAAAAAAGAAATGCTCTGAATTAGACCTTTGTTTTCAGAACTAGTTCCTTATGTGTCCTTAATCCAGACTATGTGTAAAGACGGAAATGGTCTATTTGTCTCAAAATGAAACAAGTAAACAACCAAATAAATAATAAGTAATCAAATAATCAGAAAATAAAAAACCTCTAAGGAAATACCTCTGTTTCCTAGAAGTACTTACTGCAGTAGTTCTGTTTGGTTTTAGAACGAGTGACAACAACAGTTTCATTTTTTATTGTGACCCTTTTAGTTTCGACTTCTATTGTTAAAGTCTGAATAAAGTATTTGATTGCTTAGAGTCAGTTTCCTTGTTAAGATCCTTTTAAGACTGACCTCTCTTCTAAGACAGAAATGGTGAGTGCCCAGATCCCAGTGACAGAGTGCTGCAGGAAGTGATACAGCTGTAGAGGGAGTGGGATTAGCTCTGGTGGGCTGCATGGGAAGGAGAGCAGGCATGGATGCACCTAGTGCCCCTGACTTAGCCAGGAAGTGCTGTGAGCTGCTGGGTGCAGGCAGGAGGTTCACGCATGGGAGATGCTCCTTGCTCCCCTGGGGGATTCCCACAACATCAAACTCCCTGCCTGTGACCCACTTTGCCTGGAACATGAACTTCTGCTCTGCTCCCCAGAAGGGCCGGGGACAGCTGCCTGGAGTGAGCACAGGGATAGCTGGCTGCCCAGCAGTCAGTTCCCACCACTGGTGTGTGAGGTTGTGCACCTCCTGCTCATTTTAGGAAGCACCATCAATGCTACCCCAGCCAATCAGGATGTGGCACAGACACTGCTGCACTGTCTCCCTGTCTATGGAGCTATTTGAAGCCCCACAGTCAAAACGTGCATTTGTTGTGTATTCTATTAAAGCATGAACCACCGTTATAAAGGTTACAGAGTACGTTACTGAGATAAATATGTTCTAAAATACTTGAAACCTAGGGAAACTGCATGTTTTAATTCAAGTGTCTTTTTATCTCAATGACTTGGTCCTCACTTTCTTTCAGCTTTATTTGTATTTAACTCCTCATTGTTTCATAAAGTGATAGACAATCATAGAATCATAGAATTGTCTAGGTTGGAAGGGACCTTTAAGATTATCAGGGCCCACCATAAACCTTACACTGCGAAGTCCACCACTAAACCATGTCTGTCAGCACCACGTCTACCTGTCTTTTAAATACCTCCAAGGATGGCAATTCCACCACTTCCTTGGGCAGCCTGTTCCAATGTTTGATAACCATCTCAGTGAATAATTTTTTCTTAATATCTTATCTAAACCTCCTATGGCATAATGAGGCCATTTCCTCTTGACTTATCGCTTGTTACTTTGGAGAATAGACTGACCCCCACTTTGCTACAATATCCTTTTGGGTAGTTATAGAGAGTGATAAGGTCTCCCCTCAGCCTCCTTTTCTCCAGGCTAAACCACCCCAGTCCCCTCAGCTGCTCCTCATAAAACTTGTGCTTGAGACCCTTCACCAGCTTCGTTGCCATTCTTTGGACGTGCTCCAGCACCTCAGTGTCTTTCTTATAGCGAGGGGCCCAAACATCAACACAGTATTCAAGATGGGGTCTCACCAGTGCCAAGTAATGGGGGATGATCACTTCCCTAGTCCTGCTGGCCACACTGTTTTTGATACAGGCCAGGGTGCTGTTGGCCTTCTTGGCCACCTGGGCACACTGATGGCTCATCTTCAGCTTGCTGTTGACAAACATCCCCAGGTCCTTTTCTGCCAGGCAACTTTCCAGCCATTCTTCTCCAAGCCTTTAGTGCTGCATGGGGTTTTTGTGACCCAAGTGCAGGACCCCGCACTTGGCCTTGTTGAACCTCATACCATTGGCCTTGACCCATTGATCCAGCCTGTGCAGATCCTGCTGTAGGGCCGTCCTACCCTCAGGCAGATTGACACTCCCACCTAACTTGGTGTCACCTGCAAACTTACTGAGGGTGCACTCCTTTCCCTCATCCATGTCGTTGATAAAGATATTGAACAGAACTGGCCCCAACACCAGGCCCTGGGGAACACCATTTGTGACTGGCCACAAACTGGTTTTAACTCCATTCACCACCACTCTTCGGGTCTGGCCATCCAGCCTGTTTTTTACCCAGTGAAGAGTACACTCATCCAAGACATGAGCAGCCAGCTTCTCCAGGAGAATGATTTCAACATGTTTCCTTCCCAGGGGTGAGAGTAGTGTCTGGGGAAGTGAAGAGGAGTGGATGAAGTTTCTACTTTGAGGCTTTACAATCACATATTGTGGCTAGAGAGCTACCAAAAATAATCATAGAATCATAAAACCACAGAATTGTTTGGGTTTGAAGGGACCTTAAAGATCACCTAGTTCCAACCCCCTTGTCATGGACAGGAACACCATTAGACCAGGTCACTCAAAGCACCATCCAACCTGGCCTGGAACACTCCCAGAGATGAGACATCCACAACTTCTCTGGGAAACCTGTGCCAGTGCCTCACCACCCTCAGAGTAAAGATTTTCTTCCTAATATCTAATCTAAATCTACCCACTTTCAGTTTAGAACTGTTACCCCTCATCCTATTGCTACTCTCCCTACTAAAGAGTCCCTCTCCATCTTTCCTACAGGCCCCCTTTAAGTACTGGAAGACCACAACAAGATCTCTCCGGAGCCTTATCTTCTCCAGGATGCACAACCCCAACTCTCTCAGCCTGTCTTCATAGAAGAGGTGCTCCATCCCTCTGGTCATCTTTGATCTTTGGACTCAATCCAACAGGTTCACGTCCTTCTTGCACTGATGACTCCAAAGCTGGACACAGTATGCCTGGTGGGGTCTCATGAGTGCTGAGTAGAGGGGCAGAATGAACCTGCTGGCCATGCTTCTTTTGATGCAGCCCAGAATACAGCTGGCCTTCTGGGTTGCACGTGCAGATTACTAGCTCATGTTGAGCTGCTCATACACCAACACCCCCAGGTCTTTCTCCTCAGGGATGCTATGCTCTCAACCCATTCCCTGCCCAGCCTGTATTTGTGCCTGGGATTGCCCTGACCCACACACAGAACCTTGCATGTGACCTTGTTGATCTCATGAGGCTTACATGCGTGCGCCTCTCAAGCCTGTTCAGGTCTCTCTGGATGGCATCCCTTCCCTCTAGCGTGTCAAGTGCTCCACACAGCTTGGTGTCAGTGGCAAACTTGCTGAGTGTGCACTCAATCCCAACATCCATGTTGCCAATAAAGATGTTGAAAAGCACTGGACTCAGTACCAACCACCGAGGAACACCACATATCACTGGTTGCCACTTGGACATCGGGTCGTTGATCACAACTTTTTGAGTGCAACCACTCATCCAGTTCCTTATCCACTGAGTGGTCCATCCTTCAAATCAACATCTCTTCAATACAGAGACAAGGACGTCATGCAGGACAGTGTCAAATGCTTTGCACAAGTCCAGGTACATAGCGTCTGTTGCTCTTCCCTTATCCGCCAATGCTGTTACACCATTGTAGAAGGCCACCAGATTTGTCAGACACCATTTGCCTTTAATGAAGGTACCAGTTACCTCCTTATTTTCCATGTGCCTTAACAAAGTTTCCAGGAGGACCTGTTCCATGATCTTGCTGGGCACAGAGGCGATACTGACCTGTAGTTCCCCGGGTCTTCCTTTTTTCCCCTTTTTAAAATTGGGGATTATGTTTCCATTTTTCCAGTCAGTGGGAAATTCACTGGACTGCCACAACTCCTCAAATAATTTGAGGTAGTTTAATTTCTTTAGCTAACGTATGCATTACTACATATCTACTGACATGCCTGCTTCTTTACACTGACTACAGATGACAGCTGTTGTCCTCTGACACGCACATGAGTTACATGCCAAAATTGGGGACTTTTTGGCCCTGGTTTCACAAACTACACAGTTCAACTATCCTCTTCTGCTAGTGTCAGTCTTGAAAAAAAGAACCATCTTCTTGGTTCCGGCTGAAAGAGAAGGGCTCGAGTTGTTAAATTGTGATTTAAATATGTATATACTCTTGGAGATTTTTCCAGGCACCTTTAAAATTAAACAGAGCATTATAAAGACATTCTCCGCTCATTTGACCTTTGAATCATGAGAAACAGTGTAGTTTTAGCAGCATCTGTGAGATGTGCTAAAAATAAAAAATATGCGGCTCAATCTTTAAAAAGTAAATTTCAATAAAACAGTGCTGGAACTGGAATCTTTTTTTTAAAAAAAGAAATAAACACCTCTGTTGGGACTACCATAGGGGAAATTGCCATTAATGTCCCCGTCAAATATAACATACACAGTCAAACCTCTGAAGTTTCCCTGAGTTCAGGCTGGTTATCTCACAAATCTGTGCAAAGCTCTGGTGAATAATTTATACCAGGCTTGAGGTGACAAGTTAAACACGCCCATTTTGTCTAAAATGCTATGAAGGCATCAAGATGGAGCCAAGCTGCAGGGTGAGTAGAGCTCGGCTGATGGGAATCTGAGCATGTCGAGAAGGGGGATGCTGCTGTAAAGAAAATGAAATGTAATGAGATACTTTTTCATGCATAATTCATGGGTGAAAACATGACTGCATAAAAAGCCATGGATTTTAACAAGGCAGGGCTGCAATCATACACATTATCTTCCCAGAGGAACTTTATATAATATTGGTCAAAAAAAGAGGATCTGAATACCAGTACAAAATAGAGCTGACATGTTTTCAAATGCGGTAGAATTTACTTTAATGTACAATGGTTGTAAAGGAAACAATTTATATTTACACCTCAAAATGCTTCCTAGAAAAAAATTACTTTAAAACATATGCCTGTATTTCCTATCTCAGAGAAAAAAGTAAGATGAGGAATGAGAAAAATGCCTCATATGGATAAAAAAAATCTTAAATGCATAAGCAGTATTTTGTTGAGTGTGTTGTTAGGATTGTGCTTTGAAACCTTTTGCAAGCCTTTTCACTTTTTAGAAGCAAAACTTTTGATAGGAATGACTGCTGTGAACAGGCTTTAAAAAAGATAAAATGTTAGCTATTGTCACCATAAAATTTAATTTGGTTGCATTTGCAAAAGCAAATACTGTAATTCAGCTTTCAAGAACAGTTTAGTGGCTAGCACATGACTGTTTGAAATGGTGTTTAACGCTTGGGGTATTTAGTTGAAGGGATTAAAAATGGAATGTTGATTAAAGCTTGGGATGTCTTAAATTTATCACCACAAAATCCTAATGACAGACTTAGCTGGAAGGAACAGGGGTACCTCCTTTAGTTGTTCACTTAGGAGCAGATCACATACAAAAAAGGCACCAGAACAAGTCATAGGGAGCTTCAGAATCACACAAGCTGAAGGAATCTGTGAAGTTATTTGTTTAGTTTACACTGCACAATCTCAATATTTGAAAGGAAAGTAAAATAAGCATTTTGCATCCAGTTACGGTTTTATAGTCCTGACAGTTGGGTGAAGAATGCATTAAGGGTTCAAAATGATTGATGTTTCAAAGTGTTCACCTTCCATGGGATTTTTTTTCCCTCTCACTTGTACGGTATAAGAGGTAGAGAAACACTACTAAAAGGAGCAGGTTGAGTTGGTACAGTCACTAAACAATCTAAGCCCTTTAAATCAAATTATGTCATTAACCCCTGTTCACAGGGACTCCAAATTCCTTCAGGTTTTGGCAGTATAAAAATAAATACGGTCTCTTTTTGAGCTAGGTAATAATTTAATATCTGATTGTAGAATTTTATCAGTTCACAGCTTTTATAGCAATTCGGGCTAAAATAAACACATGGCTTCCCTTTGCTCTCTCAGACTAGCAGTATGATAGTGTTTTCCTTTACGATCTCTAACTGTGCTACTTCACAAAAGGCTTTCCTTCTTGTCTATTGTCTGTATTTTTAATTTTTCTTAATGTTGCCTCAGTAGAAAACACTGCTCCTCTGTAGCTTATTCAGACGTTGCTTAGCCTTTAAAAAGCATGACAATGATATGTCTCACAGTCTGCCTTGGTGAAATCTGATTATCTATTGGTTTAATCCAGGACTGACTTGTCATACTTGCTCATCCCCCGTGTAGAAGACTTTAGAACTTGAGCTCATCCTGGTCTTTGAATAGCTAATTTGCTGTAATGGTTTCCCTGCTTTTAATAATTACCTGTTGTTAAGGGAGACAAGGAAGGAAGAAAGAGGACATGAGGATCCCTCAGTTCAAGTTGAGACTATCTCCCAGCTCCTGCTGTAGTGTTTGCAAAGGAATTATTTCCATCTGCTCCCCCTGCTTCTTAGAGGACGTGCCATCATTCATGCGCTCCCACTGGCTCTGGATTTTGCTGATTGTTTAGCCTCCTTGACAGAGACATTTCCAAGCATGGAAAGGGTTTATTTGCTTAGATACCTGTGCTCCAAGGGAAATTCTTCTGTTTCCCTTCAGGCTCAATGGCTAGCCGAATACCTGGAAATGCAAAGCATCTGAAATGGGAATCAAATGATAACATTATTAAAATCCCCTGTAGGGACCATGTGATGCAGGCTATGCAGTTAGGGGAACACAGCTAAGCTGAGCCTACATAATTGAGGTTTGCTTTCTATTTATTTTCTTCTTAACTTCGAAGAGAGCCCCTTGAAGGTTATGTGATGGGATCATGTGAGATGTGTGCAGGGTCAGGGACTCTGTGGTGTTGTATCAGTGAACTCTGCTTTCAGCCTTATTGACTTGAGCGTGAGTCTGTGTCTTGACCCACAGGGAAATATTACTTGTTTGATCTCCCAGGGTACTGGAATACATGATAAAAGCACCCCCATTTCCAACCAGCAATCTTCAGAACAAAAAACCAAAAAAAATCCTAGAATAAAACAGCAAGACAAATATTGGTATGGACCACAATACTGTAGCAGGGTTATGTGAAAAAGCATATCAAACACTGTCAGTAAGCATATCATTTTATAGCAGGGTCATTAACTTATGACTTCTGAATCAGTTTAAGTATTCCAGTCAGCTGAACAAGGTGTGGAAAAAACTGTAACCCGGGAGACAAAAATACTTAATTCTGATACTATTTCTAAAACTGATTGCTCTGTGGGTTTTGGCAAAGTACTTAATCTCTTCACTTTTATCTCTAAAATAATAATGACAGTAATAGAGGGAATGGTAATAATATTCTAAATGAGGTTGAATATTAATTTGTTGCTAAACTATTTTATATATGGTATAAATTTTAAGGTGTATGGTATAGATATTAAGGTGCATCTCGTCCTTGATATTAGGCCTTGCTATGAGTTTATGCTCAGCATTGTGTCTTCTGAAATAAATGTTGGTCAAGCTTAGACATTGACATTATACTACCAGAAAAATTGTACGTTCAACAGCAACATGGTAGGCCTGTCAGAAGGCTGGAGGCAGTCAGAAGATAAGAGGGTTTCTTTTAACACAAATCATCACCAAGGTTACTAAGAATATTCACATCATGCATATTCTACACTCTTTTGCTTTTTAAAATGTGAAAATGAGACATATGCAGTAGTGTTTTAATTTAGATAATAATTTTCTATCCTTAGCAGAAAAATAATAGAACTGAAGAAAAAGACTTCTATCAATGCATTCTCTTGCAAAATGGCACTAATAAAATGAAGTGATAAAGATAAACCATGCTATATGTGCCCATACCTACAGTATTATAAGGTCGTAAGTGAAATGCTATCAATACTAGGGTTGCAAAAGAAACAGGAACAAAAGTGTAAGTAAAAAATTTCATACCTTATGCATTAATCAGGGTTGAAAGCAACTGATATGTGAGAGTGGTCTGTCCTTTTTTTTCTTGCTCTTTGGACTCCAAAAAGCAGACTTGGAAACTGCCTCATTAATGGGCACAACACCCTCAGACGTGCAACAGTCATCTTCTTTCCTGTCCTTCCTCCAGCCTCGAAAGCGCTTTTTCAGACATGTCTGTTTGATCTTTCTGATTATTTCAATATCCTAGTAAAGTATTTTTGGAAAGTCAATACATTTGTGTCTCTTCATTCTAAACCTGTGTGCCGTAAGGCTTCCCCTCTGGAGAAGAGAATGTTAGGTGCCTACCTCTCTAGTATTTGGATGAATTGCATTCCATTTCTTTGTTGGACATTGTGGCAGAAGCAAAAGCAATAAAATGTAGAATTAATCAATTTCTTTGGTATGGGACTCCTTGATTACTTGATGTTAGCAAGGGCTGTCATTTTAGCTGTCAAATCAGGAGGTGGAATGTTGCTGCAGCCAAAGTGACACAGATGTCATGATCCCATGTTACATGTAGCAGGAAGGGCCTTGTGATCTTTGGGTGTTGTTTCCAGCCCTGTTTGCTGAGATTCTGTGTGATTTAAGCATCTGAAACACATCTGAGCTTTCTTTAAGCTGTCTAATTCATGTACTGGCAAAGGTGGCTATGAAAGCAGGAAGTTGTGTGCTTGTGCAGGGTAACAGAACAGTTTTGCTGAGATACTTCCCTCTGAGAGAGATACAGTTTACTAAGAAACACATCTTTTTCTTTGGGAAAAGAAGTAATCAATATGTAATTGATCGCACATGTTAGATCCACTCAGGACCTATTCTGACTAGAGTCTTTACAGAATGGGCATGAAATTGTCCAGGGTGTGCCTGGTACAGCAAAAAAGACACAAGGACTATAGTTTCATTTGCTGTGATCTGCCATGGTTCCAGAACTGGACATCTTATCTTCAGCCCTAATGAAGCCTACAACAGTTGCTGGTCCTAGGAAATACCTTATCTTTTTTATTTTATTTTTTTTTTAAACTAACTTTGCTCATTATATATTCATGAAACTGTTAAACCTCGAGAGATGGTAAAATGGAGTTTATTTACCGAATGATTTTTTTCTTTTTCTAATTTTGCTCCATGTAGTCCATAAACAGATTTTGTGAGAAAACATTACTCCACAAGATAAAAGGATCCTAGAGTTCAGATTTCCTTGAGCTCATCTAAATGAACTGAAACACACCAAACTGTAGTAGGCAACCATACAGTTGCAGATGAGCAGACTGTGTTATTTCATCTTCATGGCATCACTTGAACACGAGGATCTTGTTGCACAAGCATACCAGGAATATCAAATGCATAATGACCCACAGCATAGGCTATATACATTGGTATGCAGCGGTGGCTTTAGCAATGTCAGTTATTATTACTTTGACAAATCATTGCTGTGACATAGGTCCTTGAACTATTATCTTTTATGTTTGGACCACATTTCACCTCCCAGATTGAGATTTCAAATTTGAACACAGAACTGAGTATCACAGCTATGAGTTCAAGCTGAGCTGTGTTTTGCCATCCAATTACTACACTAAAAAACATACATGTAAGTAAATTAAAGAAGAATACAGCACCCTAAGCCTGTGCCAATGCATGCCACCTCTAAGGTATAACTGATTCTGGAATTCAACCTTTCCTTGCTGCTGGCAGAAATCTATCATTTTTTATGCGATAAGAACGCATTGTGAACAGATGAACACCAACATAAACTGCCATTACTTCAATGTATAGTGTCTCCTTTGGCATATACAATGTGATCTGGATCAAATGCAATTCTAATTGTTACACTGATTTTTACAAAAAATAAAACAAATCCTATTTCAAACTTTAACATTACCCATCTCAGTCCTGATTGTACCCTCAAGCTATGTGCAGAGTTCCAGGTGATAGCTCTAACAATTTTCATGCACATCAAGGGCACAACAAAGTCTTAAGATTTAGAAAAAAGACTACTTCACTAACTGGACATCTTCCAATATAAGATAATCAATTTAGACTACAGATAGTTTATAACTTTGGATAAGACATGATGATCATCAAAGTGAAAGGCAAAGCAAAGATAAAGACTTTCGTTAGATGCTCTTTAGACATTAAATAATCTGAGTTTGGAGGGGAAGAAAAGATTTCTGATCAATACCTGATATAAGATAGTTTACTGTGGTGGTAGCCATATTATAGGCTTAGAGAATGCTACACATATGGCCTTCGTAGGATGTCTTCTTGCTATATCTGTGTCCTACAGATAGTGACACTAACCATTACAGAATTTTGAGTAGCAAAATAGTTTATGCTGATCAACATGATTCTACAAAGAACATATTTAATCAAACAAATTTAGTATTTTTTCTAAAAAAACAAATTTGCCTAATAAAGGAAACTGCATTCATATAAATTTCTAAAAGGTCTTCAAAAGCATTCTACATTACAGAGAAAAATCAGATTGCTTTGGTATTAGCTATATTGAATGGAAAAAATGCATCTGGTGGATTACAAAATCAGGAAAAATTGTTTAAAAAGAGATTAAATTCAACTTTAAGTATTTGTCATGGTTTAATCCCAGCCAGAACCATGCAGCTACTCACTTACCACCCCCAACACTGCCTTCGGTTTGGATGGAGGAGAGAACCGGAAGAGTAAAAGTGATGAAAAACTCATGGGTTGAGATAAAGACAGTTTAATAGATAGAGTAAAAGCTGTGCATGCCAGCAAGGCAAAATAAGAGATTCATTCACTGCTTCCCATTGGCAGGCAGATGTTCAGCCATTTCCAGAAAAGCAGGGCTCTGTCAGGCATAATCGTTACTTGGGAAGACAAACAGCATAACTCTGAATGTTTCCTCCTTCTTTCTTCTTCCCACAGCTTTATTTACTGAGCATGATATTACATGGTATGGAATATTCCTTTGGTCAGTTGGGGTCAGCTGTCCTGGCTGTGCCGTCCCCCAACTTCTTGTGCCCCTCCCAGCCTGCTCACTGGCAGGGCAGTATGAGGAGTCGAAAAGGCCTTGAGAGCTTAGCAACAACTCAAAACATCAGTGTTTTACCAACACTATTTTCATCTCAAATCCAAAACATAGCACTATACCAGCTGCTAGTACGAAACTCAGCTTCGTGGCAGCTGAAACCACAACAATATTCTTGGCTATATGGATGCATTTCTAGACCAATCTGTGAAATACTGTTACCAAAGGGGGAATATAAAATTATTGACAAAATATGCAGATGATTCAAAAAATAATTAAGTGAAAGCTAATGACAGAATCAAATCCATGAGAAGTGTTGATTTGTAAAGTGGGATTCTTTATAAAAGGTATTTTAGTAGCATGACATCCAGGAACAAGGTATGTAGGTCACACTTACAAGGTGACATTCTGGAAGGCATTGTCTATTAGGCTATCTTAATCTTCTACCTATGATGACGAATGTGGTCTTTGAATACATAAATCAAAGGACATGATGAGAATACAAAGGTAGCATTACATTTTCACATGGAATTAACAACATTATATTTAGATTATTGGTCTA
Source organism: Chionis minor (assembly GCA_013398295.1). NCBI lineage: Eukaryota > Metazoa > Chordata > Aves > Charadriiformes > Chionidae > Chionis > Chionis minor. The sequence continues at coordinate 294,365 of VZSF01003009.1, forward strand.
TGATAATTTTAGAAAAGTTGAGTAAAACTTATTAGACAGATTCAAGTTGAACAAAGAATGTAGTCAATTTACTTTTCCAGAAGAAGGTCAAGATGACAGTGTACTAGGAAAGCAGATTTTTTTTTATAGTACCAAATTTAATTTAGAAGAAAAAAGCTTTTTTTGCTTTCAGTGGCAGGAGTCTGAAGTTAGGCAAATTCAGCGGAGAAGTAAAGTGTGCATTTTTAGCAGTGAGAGTAATGAAGCATTAGAACAATTTACCTGTGAAAGTAATGGATTTTCTGTCACCTGAAATCTCTAAATTAAGACTACATGTCTTTTTGGAAGATATACTATAGCTCAAACCAAAGTTATGGGTTTGATTTGGAAATTACTGAGTGACGTTCTTTGCTCTTTGCTATAGCAAGAGGTCAGGCTAGATGACAGTAATGGCCTCTTATGGCCTTGAAATCTATGAATCTAAGTTGTGACTTAGCTTAATGAACAACACAGCAGAAAACACTGCCTGTAATTCCTCATACCATCCTCTCCCTGCCTTCATTGCCTAAAAGCACAGATGACCTAAATGTTACAGCTTAAAAAAATCTAATACAAACTTGTCTGCTATGTTGTAAATGCAAGAACTCAGTGATTTTAAGAGAATTTCTGCCATGCTACAACTCGGTGAAAATAAAACAGAGCAGCTCAAAAGCTGTTATTTTGTAGATAATGAGCAAAACTCTTTGACCATTAAGTCTGTCTCTTTCTCTCACATACTCTGATATACCCCAAACCCAAGTAAACAATAAAGTTCTTGCAGTGCAGCAGGGTTTGTTTTTTATAACATTAAAGAAAATATTTTAATAGTATTAATATAAATTAAATAGTATAATTTAATAGTTTTAATAGTATTAATAATATTAATAGTAATATTTTTTTTAAAATAGTATTAAGGTAAATAGGTTCACGACACTCCCAGGATAGCTGTTTTTTAATAGGCCTCTCTGCTAGGCTGTTTTCATCATCTTGTTGATTTTTTTCTTATGTTATGGTATTGTGTTTTCTACTTATATGTTTACTTGAACAAGCACCTTTCAAGGTATTTTCATAGTAACATATCTATGTGGTATGTTACGTATGCGGTATGTTGCGGCAATAAACGTTTCTTTGTTAGATTATAGTAAAGTTCAAGACAAAAAATGGGAAGCACCTATGAAAGTTTCAGTGAAACTTTCTTGAAAACTGTAGCTGAGTTTCCATTCACCTATTTTATAGTCCTACTTATAACATATCTTTAAAACAATGTATTTCTTTTGTATTTCTTGTTATTGCTTGTATAATATAAGTTGGGTTTTATATTACTTCTATACCAATGGGTACGAATACAGATCTTCATTTAAAATGAGCTAATTTTGATCTTTCTCTTGTGTGTGCTTGATGAAAGCTGTGTATATTTAATTTCTAAATAAGCATCCCTTTCTTTAGAAGTTCAACTAGAAACAAGTTAGATAGGATCCTTTGCTGAAATTGTAGTGATCACCATGGTCATGGCCTGTGGTCTGTGCTTCAGATATGTGGACATTTGCTATCTCCTTTCAAAAAAATCACATGTTCAGATATAGACATGTCAATTTGCTCCAGACATGAAATAATGATAAGACTTCACTAAAAATACAGCTATGAGGTCACAAGCTTGTGGGGAAATGAAACTCCTCTACATACTCTTTTTATAGCTTTCTCTAGTCTTTTTATAGCTTCTTTAGTCTTTGCACTTGACCGATCTACTGGTATCTACAAATAGAAGGATTACATCCTAAAGCAAAAGAAATTTTTTTTTCTTAATCATTTCTTGGGCCTAAGGTCTACCATACTAACCACACAAGGAAATTAGAATAAGCTATTAGAAAATGAAGGCTTTAATTCATACATAAAGACCGAACACATCATTTCCAGGGTATTCTTGCATATTTTATTTTAATCTGCAGAGTGCACTTTTTTCCTCCTTTGTACAGTATTGGATACTGGATGAGATTCATTATCCTTCTTCTCCCCTGGGTGCACACGATCCTTCCTCTGTGACCCAGATAACAAAAAATCCAAATCCAAAACATGGGGTGACAATCAGAAGGGGCATAGACATTTTTAACTTCCTCAGTATCTATGTATTCATTGAGTACAACAGATATGAGAAAAAATATTCCCTTGAAGAGGAAGAGGATATGTATCTTGGAGTTTTAAAGAGCTATTTTCACATGGCCATTCAATTAAAGAACGTCTTCATTGTAAAAAGAAATAAGTATATTCATTTAGCTCTCTTGAAAAATGTTGCTGTGAGTGCCCTACAGGAAGGAAAAAAAAATAATCCACTGTTCAGGATCAGTTGGTCTCTGCAAATGTCTTCTGATATTTCACTATGGTGGTGGAACAGACATATTCTGGAGAGACTGGGAGCTCAATTTTATGGGTAAATTTTAAGAACTAGAGCAGTTCAGAGCAGTAATCAAATTTTTATTCATCAGTCTATTCATACTGGACATAAACTGAGTATTGATTAATTTCAGCATTCATTAAAAAATACCATATACTGATTTTTTTAGTCAGAGTGGACATAAGTGAACAGTAGATCTAGGAACAAGATGGTAAAGGGTTTTTTATTATTCCTTAACCTATTGTTTATTTTTTTTTATAAGAAAGAATTGAGGATTTTTTTTCTCTCAGGAAGACAACTTCAAACAATTTGAAACATAAATGGAAATAATTCTTGTGCAATAATCAGCTAAGGACCAGTCACCGTTTTTGTCACCAGTTTATAAAATGAGGCAGGCAAGATATAAAAGGTAAAAGAAAGTAGCACAAATGTGGCTGAAGACTGGCAAATCGAGATAAAAATGAGATATCCTGAAGATCGGAGTTTTTCCATCTCATTCATCCCACCCCCATTAAAAAAAAAAAAGAAAAAAAAAAAAAAAGAAAGGATTAGGCCAAGTATTGACAGTATGTACATGGAAACTGTTAACTTTAGATTTTAGAAACTGAGGGGTTTTTTACAAATTAATGTTGCTTTCTTCTGATGACTTTTGAGGTCTTTCTGCAAGTGTCTAAAAGTTGCCATGTTCTTGAAAACAACCACTTTGCAAATGTGTGAAGGAGGTCAGGTCATTGTTCTCATAGAGGATTAATGCTTCATGTTATTATATAATTTTTTGTTACAGTACAACCAGAAATAAAATACAGAAGGAAGACCTAACTTGTAGATACCTGTAGCACTACAGTAACACTAACAGTGATAATTATGAATAGCCAGAATTGATGAAACAGCAGAACATCTGGAAAAAAATTTAGCAGAACTATTTCTAATCCTTGAAGAATCATTAGTTCTTTTATTTCTGTTGTCAATCCTTTACTTCTTGGTCCCATGCAGAGGTAGAAGTAAAATAATAAATCAAAATATGACATTATATTCCAATTATGGAAACAGTAATCTCCACTTAGAAAGTGTTTAACAATACTTTCCTCTCTATTTGAGATATAGTAAAATTCAGAAAACTTAAGGAATCACTTCTGATTAACCTTTGAGTTATTTATGTTATTCTTATAGAAAAGGGAAGATTAGAAGAGAATAATATGTATATTACTGTATGCAAAGTCTCAAAGAAAGTGTGTAAGTTTGACAAGGAACTGAAGAAAAAAATCCTACTCTGAACTATCAGTCTTGTGGTTTAAAGAATTTTCCAGTGATCCTGGAAATACACAGAATTCTGGAATTGAGACTTTTAAAGGTTTACCACGCAGTACATAGATCTATATGGTCTCCATGTGGTTTAAATCAAACTCTAAAATTTCAGTTGAACCTAAGAACATTTTTCAACTCACCCATCATAGGTTTTATAAGGCTTCATCACCAGCTTGGCAGAGCATTGTTTTACTACTTTGGGAGATTTTAGGTAGGCAAGAGATAAGAGCAGCACTGGACAACTGCCAAGGGTTTCCAAAACTGTGTATGGTTGTGGTAATTTGTTCCTGGCAAAACCTGAATTACTGTAATGTCTAGCTGTGAAGCAATGCCAGCCATTATGCTCATTCTGTGGATATCAAAGTCAGTCCAGTACTTTGCTGTCTAATAATTTCTATTCAGGCTTAGGTTTAGTGCCAGGTACAGTAGATACTTAGGTATGCTATTGTTATTTCATGGGAGTATCTGCTAGACCGATTCTTCAGCATTTTTAACGGTTTATGTGTTAAGTCCCAGACCACCTTAGTGAAAAGTTGAGGAGTATTTAGATCTTGACTTGTAAGGTCTTATTTGTATGGGACTCAGGACTCTCTGTTGAGTAGAAACCATTTCAGGTTTTCTTGCTGACTTTAGTAGGAAATACCTGAGTGGCTTTCAACAATGTTGCTAGCGGTGCTGACGTGCTTCTGATGTCTGCATCTGAAGTACAGTATTAATTTTTGTTAGGACTTTGGACAACTTCTTTTTTCGTTCACTTTGTGCTACGTGCTTATGCAAGGGAAAGCAAAGGCAAACATTTTCTTGATTTTTTTGCACTTGGTGCAGAATGTGGTGGGGTCTGTGATAATCTTTTTGTCCCATGGTGATTGCTTCCACTCCTGTGAAAGATCATTTTTTCAGCCCAGAGAATTTTGTTTTGGCTACTCTCAGCTGTCCTGAGCTTTAAAAAGTGTTTACTGCATCATATGCCCAAGTAACAGGAGTGAGACCTTATCCTTGGCTCAGCAATGTGGGACACAAATGTAGAGAGTAGAGATCAGGTTCAGAGGTGTTGGCAAGATGTACTGCAACGTTTTGCACTGGTTAAAGCTCCTAAGGGCATGTGGCTTCATGCCAAGCAGTATTGAATTGCTATAAGCTTAACGAAGGCCTGAGATCATGTTATCCTCTTTTGCAATGGCATGAAGCCTCTAAGGCCTTCTATCAGAAAGAGTAGAAATGCTTAATAATAGATGCTGCTATTGAGATTTAAATATTAATGTGTCTATACATACATATTCTCAGACTCTTTTGTATAAGAACATTGTCCTTTATTAATTCACTGAGCTTTCAGAGTGGAAGGGACTACTTTTATGGTGAAGTAATGTGTTTGTGAAGCTCTGTTACTGTTTATCCTTTTTTATGCAAATAGTCTTACCCATCCTTGCTCAGGTTTTATTCCTCTGTCATTAGGAATCCATTTTTCCTTTAGAATTAAAAAGAAAAACTGTGATAAAATGCTTTTTTATGAGATGAGTATATGTAAGAAATTTTAAAGATATGTTTAACTTGTTAGGTGATCTGATTTTCCCCAAATTAATTTTGTTTACAACAAAACAATGTTGTTATGTTTGGTACTTATGCTCAGCATAGCTCCAGAGCCAGTATCTCAGATTGTCCACAAAACTAAATGTTGTAAAGTGCTTCGACTAATGTAATTGTTAGATGTTCCCTGACTACCTAATGACTACATACTCGTATTGATATTATGGGATGGTCCCTTTGGGGAAAGCCTCATATTGTTTCCTGTCAGCGTGAGTCAGTTTGCCTGCTGAAGTGAAGTGCTACAGGCAATTCAGAGTGTTCAAGAATAAAGTCTGATTAGTTGACGCTGAGGTGTACATGGCAAATAAAACACTAAGTGTGAGCTAACAATCCAAATGGTTCCCTAAAAAGAAGCTTTAAAACACCACAAAGTCATTTTTCATAAATAAAAGTTAAGTGGGTGGATGTTTTTCAGATTGCCATGTGGAGTCTTAAAACACACATAGATAAAATTCTCTTTGTCTTCTAATTGCAGAGGTCTAGTCATAAGAAAGGAGGAAAACACAGTGGAGAATGAAGAAGAAATTTCCTGGTTTACTCTAGTTTGAAGTTTTGTAGAAATCAAATTTCTCCTAATGTATTTATTATATTCCTTGCATTACCAGGCAAAACAAGTGGGTTTTTTTCTGATTAAATTATCTATTTAAGGAACAGTTTCCAGTAGGCTTTTTGGGATGCAGACTGAGACAGCATCCCAAAGCTGAAAGCCTTAGTGGAAATTTTCAGATGTGGAAATTTTTAATTTTTAATTCAAAAGTTTAAAAATGAGAAAAAGGAAAAAATTAAAAGGCCATGCAGGAACAATGGCTTTCAGTGTGCTAACTCCTGTAATATCATGGTTGATGACTTCCATGCTTTAATTTGAGTTGTTAAATCCATTATGAGGCAGGTTAAATTATATTAAATTTCTTAACTGCTGGTGCAGTTGTCACAAGGCTATTTTTTCAGTTAGAGTTCCTTCCAAGAGAAGACATGAACACACTCCAACAGATGGCACACCCACTGGGCCTCAGCTGAGATGAAGAATAGGCAAAACCATAAAGAGGATGAAAGGAATGACATGCAACACAAACACCTTGTTGAAGTGCAGGCCAATCTACACTTTCTGGAAAAAGCCTCTTTCTGATATGGGCACAGGAAAAGAGGTCTGACACTTAGAGCATGGTTGGAGTAGAAACATAGAATCATAGAATGGTTTAGGTTCGAAAGGACCTTAAATATCATCTCGTCATAACCCCTCTGCCATGGGCAAAGACACCTCCCACTAGATCTGGTTGCTCGAAGCCCCATCCAACTCAGCCTTGAACGCTTTTAGGGATAGGGCATCCACAACTTCTCTGTGCAACTACTTCATAGAATCATAGAATCATAGAATAGTTAGAGTTGGAAGGGACCTTAAAGATCATCAAGTTCCAACCCCCCTGCCATGGGCAGGGACACCTCTCACTAGAGCAGGTTGCTCAAAGCCCCATCCAGCCTGGCCTTAAACACTTCCAGGGATGGGGCCTCCACAACTTCCCTGGGTAACCTGTTCCAGTGCCTCACCACCCTCACACTAAAGAACTTCTTCCTAATATCT
>VZSF01003009.1:306512-390984 GCA_013398295.1 Chionis minor
AAGGAAAGGAAAGGAAAGGAAAGGAAAGGAAAGGAAAGGAAAGGAAAGGAAAGGAAAGGAAAGGAAATCTGAAAAAATACAGAGCTTAAAAAAGAGCAATAGACTTAGAAGCACTTTTTGTACTATCTGTTACATTTGTTACGGAGTAGATTTATCAGACAACTGTTCAACAGTGTGGGACTAGTTTGATGCTATGTCATGCAAAAGGGATACACGATTTTTTTAGCAAGGCTGTGAATGATATGAAATCTCTCTTTTAAAATCTGTAGCTCATACTGTTGTATCAACTGTACAGTTGTAGCAGAAGTTAAAGTAACTATAAACCGTAATATTTTCAACTAATAATATCTTGAATAGTTTTTTTTTCTTTTTTTTTATCTTGTAATAGGTAAGTTCAGATCACCCCATAACCAGAGTGTAATGAAATTGTCAACATTTTCTTCATTTCTTCTTTTCCTGACAAATGGTGTGAACATATCACCTTTTTCTCTTAATGGAAAACCTAACTGGAATGCATCAAAATGCTATTAGGTTTTTCATTTTCTACCACAATTTAATGCTGGGGAATGCATGCAACCTTCATCTGTGCACGACTGTAAAATATTCCCTGTCCCTGATAAAATGACTGCAACGGAAAATCAAGCAGAATTGTTCTCTGTTTTGTATTGCTATTCCTTTGTTACAGTCTCTCTCTGACTGTGTGTAGGAGGATTATCAGGGCTACACAAATACACATGGGTTATATTACCTAAAATGTGCTAAAAATGACTTAGGTAAAATGTTAATGTGTAAACATGTTTAATTAAAAAGTCTCCATCTTCAACACTACTGCTTACTGCATTTCTTCAAAAATAAAAATAGGGAAGCAAACAATGCATTTACCATAAGTTTCAGGAGATGTTGATTTCAATATTATGTAGAAAATAGAGAAAAAGATCAAATACCCTCATCCCGAGGGAAATATCTGTAACCTATTCGTTGTTTAATTCATTTTGTCATGAGCTAAACCAATAGTAAGATATAAAATAAATCTAGGCTTGCATACATAATGTAAGTCAACACAGATCTTAAAAATGAAATCCTTCATCTATAATGTTACACCTTACAAGATCAAATCATGTTCCTTTTTGAGGCAATTTCTTTAAATGGGAGCAGAATTGTGCCCTTGCATTGTATCCCTCAACGGGAAAATCTGTGCCAGAATGTTAAAAAACTGTTAGCATAGCCTAAGTACAAAATGCATAATTATGATACCAAGTTGCTTTAATAACATGGTTTATTAAATAAAATTAATGACACTTTTAAATTCCTAGCATCTCTTACTTATTTGAAAACTAAAATAAACAAAAAAATCTGTCTATGTAGCAAATGTTTTTGTCTCTAAATAATTTGTCATAAGTAAAATGGAACTTCTTCACCAAGTTTTAGAAATAAATAGATACATTATCAAAAGAACAGTGACATTATAAACTTGCCTTTGTCCAAATATCTTCATTGTTTTCTGATAGTTAACTATGGTAGTTTTATAAGCTACATACATATGCATATGTACATAGTTAAATATACCTTTCAGATTAAGTCTTTTTATTGATACAAGTGGAGAAATCAAAGAGGAAAGGAAATAACTTAAAACTTTTTATTTGATTGCATCTGGAAAATTCTATCTAGAGGATTTTACAGAGAATGCAGAAAAGAAATAAGTAATATTTTCCCTTTTCCTTTTTTAAACAATACATAATGCACAGAAGAAATCAAAGTTCTGGAGTAGCTGTTTCAATGTAAAATAAGATCAAATAATTTGGATTAACTGGTGGTTAAAACCAAATTTTCTGGAATTAAAAAATGTAAAGCAGCAATATCGAATATTTTTTCTTCTCCAAGCTTCCTATGTACATATATATTAATTATGAAAAATAAATATTTCTAGGAAGAGAATATAGATATTTGTATATTTTTAATCAAATGGAAATAATAATAATAATAATAATCATCCATTTTGGTTAAGGCAGTGCTGATTTAAGGATGACTTCATAGAAACGCTTTCACTTGTCAGTTAGCAGCACCTAGATCTGGTCCATTGAGGCTACAAGAGCAGCTGTAGACAGGTGTCCTACCCTTCTCCATGCTCATCAGCAGGCTATGGCTATTGTCTCAGTCAGAGACGTTGTCAGCCCCTAGGAAAACCAGAGATCAAATGTAGAGGTCATCAGCTAGCACCTTTTGGTCTTGCTATAATAACATCCCGATTGCATACATGGCAATTTACATAGCATTACCCATTATGCTTTCTGCTGCATTTTGCTTTTGGAGGTCACTCTAACTTGATTAACTCTCTCTTAAGAGTGTCTTTTCTAAGCATCAAAGCCCCACATTTACACATTCTACTCTATTCCTCATTGGCAGCTTCTTTGAAACTAAGGTGCTGTGTTGAATTGTACTGGCAGTCCTGACAATATAACCATTAAAAAAAAAATCATAAGGTAAGACCCAAAACCTTCGATAACAAAACGTCCAATTAAAACCAAGTAGGTGGCCTTGGTAGGCTTATAGCCTTTCTGAATTTGTAAACCTCGGTACATATTTTTAATAGCTTTTTCTGTATTATTTATTTGTTTTATCTGTAATTAGATACCCAGACTATCTGCCTCTCTTGTTCATTTTCTTCAGCATTATCTGTTCACAGTGGATGTTCCTTCTGTTAGGTATCTGTCAGAATTTGGGATTCTATATCCATTATCGAGATTGATAGCAGTTATCAAACCTCAAAACACGCATGTGTTTTTTAAATATTAGCTGTCACAGTGTGATAAGTTGTGTTGGATTGTATGTTGCAGAGTGTAGCACAGAGCCCAGTGGGGCTCAGTTTTAAAGACGAACATACTGAACTCAGTGGCAGAGCACAGAAGCAGCATAAACACAGACACAGATACAGAGACACACAGGCACACACACAGAGCTGGTGTTTGGTATTTAATGTAAATCTACAAAAATTGTTCAACGCCCTTGTCTTTTGTTTTCCAACATAATTTAGTTACAGAGCTAAAATGGAAATTTTGATTTTACATCTGATAGACTGGATAAAATTTGCTGTAAGTTTTCAACAATTAGTTAAACAGAACACGCAGAAGTGTTGAAGTATTGCAGAAAAATGCAAACTGCAGGAGAGAACAAGGGCAAATTGACATGTATTGTATAGGAAGGAGCGAGTAACCATGCTCTGTTATGCATTTTACAAAATAGTGGTCTACCAAAGCATTAGGAGATGTCTGGAAAATGTGATCCATAACATGTCTACTGAATCTCTGTGAAATGCTTCCTAGTTTGGAATATTAACTAAATAATTTTCACTCAGGATAACTTCTTATCCTTTAAAAAAAGCAATCAGGTTACTTTTTTTTTTTATTTAGCAGCAAAAATGAGTGTTGTTAGCGTTTTAGATGCAACATTCATACGTACATCCACATGTGCATAACAGTGTCATTTTAGCCGATGAGTCCAATCTTTTACACTCCTAAATAATCTCAAAACATTTTACACATTCTTTTCTGCAGAAATTTGCATATTAATGCAGTCTAATTGGCTACTCTTGTAGCCTTTAATGTTACCTGCCATATTCAGATATCTTTAATAAAGAAGCTGTAGAACAGTTTTTGGCTTTTAATGGGGACTTTAAAAGTATATAATTATCCCTTTGTGCATACAAACTAACAGAAACACTTTCATACTGACAGAGGATAACTGCTATTATTTATTTTTTTATTTCTCTAAAAGGTGGTGGTGAAGAATTCACTTCTAGCGAGCTAAAATGTAGTATTTTAATTAAGTGGAAAACTTGAAAAGGGAAGCTTTTTGCAGAGGGGGCTCAATTGCTTCTTACAACCTTTCTGGAAAGGGCAGAGTGTTAAAACAAACCTCCCACTTTTATTTTCAAAAGGAAGAAAATCAGAAGCTAAAGATAATCTCTCCATTAGTATTATTAAAAGTGTTCAGCTTTCTTCACATGCTTTAGAAGCAGACAGACTTGTCATGAGCATCACATTTGCAAGCACTGTCACAGCTACTGAAGGCTCTGGTAAAAGCACAGAAGTGTGTTAACAGTAACTGCAAGCAGCCTTTGGGGAACAATAGGCTTACCTATACTGTGCCCAGCTATTCAAAAAAACAAGTTGCTTTATTATACTCCATACTCGCTTTAGTGCTCATATAGTGCTTGACCCAGCCTCATTTTTTGAAGTACTGTCACTAGTTCTAAACACCTTTTTCATTCCCTTTGGGTTAGCTAATTTGACTGTTATAGCATTCACCAAAATAACACTGAATCCAGCGTGTAACATCCAATATGTTCTGCTGCTGGAGAGAGAAACCTTTCTTCAAAGGTTCTTCCATTTTTTTTCTGCGCACACACACATTTGATCATTTGTCTTCTTCTAAAAGAAAGAAAGAAAGAAAGAACGATCTAAAAATTATTTAATTATCTTGACAGATACATGTTGACAATAATTACATATAAAACCCCTTTGGTATTAAGACAATGGCAAAAAGTAACTCAGGATTTGTAGAACAATTGTAATAGTGTCATTAGTGCCATAAAACTTCTCAAGCATGTCAGAATCACTCAGCAAGAACAAGGTGGGACACTATTACAAAAGCCTTGTCTAACTAGGAAGTAATTTCTGTTTGGATTTCACTGTGTTGTTTTGGCAATTAATCTGCTCTAGGTTGGTTGCATTGTTGAATAAAAATACATTTTAACATGCTGTGTGGATGCCTTACGTAGGGTGATGGAAAGTGGGCTAAATTTGCATGACCATACTTTGTCTGTTGTAATAAAGCCATGGCTGCAATACAATCAAGCTGAATAAGTAATCAGCTAGGATAGTGTTTTCAGATCTTTTTTTCTTTAGGTCAAGTAAGTCCCTAACTGACATACTTTTACAGGATTAGGCAAGATCTAACTAGGTTTGACATCTAATCTGTTTTAAACAGGGGTTCATTTTTTCCATCATTTCTATCCATAGGGAGGCAAGGTCACCCAATATGTAGACAGAACAGACTGTACTTCTGCATGACAAATAAAACAAGGGGAACATAGGCAGTTTTGAAAGAGCGTCTGAGACTCTGTTTGATTTCAGTCATTGTGAAAAAAGAACTGTCTGTTGCCAAATTGTGAAATAGACTTTCTAAGAGCAACAAGTTATGTGCAGGCCTTGGTAGGTGGCATAGCAAGCCAGAAATGCCATAGTACTTTAAACATTTTTGATATGCTGAAGCACAGAAATGACAGCCATTGCTTCTGTTCCCTTTCTAAGCATTAATCTATTAATTTCCTGGTCTTTAAAAACAAAGAAGATAAAACCGCCTCAGCTTGGATGTGTTTCAGATGACCAAATAGCCATAGAAAAGGTGAAAATGTCATAAATTAATAAAAATGTGCCTCTGAACATGCTGCCTAATTCTTCCTTCTCAGCTATAAAACTAGGTGCTTAAGTATCTAGTTCAATAACAGAAGTAAAAGTATGGTTCAATAATTTTCTTTTTCTAAAGGTATTCTGTTGAATATATTCTTATCTTCAGAAACTGAAAAAATAGATGTACATCTTCAGAATCCATATCAACTCTCCGATTACAATAAAAGTAATTACTATCCAAGGCAATTTTTATGTAATGTGGAAGAATTAAGAAGGTTTCCTAACTAGTCATCTGCATCCTCCCACAAGGAAATCTGAATGTCAGTCTCCAGCAAACTATCAGAAACAAGGGCCAAAATGACCCTCACGATCAGTTCACTAAAATAATTAAACTGAGACCAGATGTTTGGTGAGAGTAGCTAATACCACACTAGGTACTAACCTAGCACTAGATCATTTGTTTGAAAATTCGTTAGGAAGATTTGACTGCACGAGATATCTTAAAAACCAGCAGGGAAGGGTTAGATTGCCCATGTTGATCAAGTTCTGTGTATTTTTATGAAATAGAGCTCAAAGGCATTTTAAAAGAAAGGTTCACCTTTTGCCTGCTTCTGGCACTAAATATAAGAGGAATACAAGGTAGACAGAGGAAGAAGCAAAAGGTTCATCAGCACTTTACAGATTCCTTAGAGAGACTTTTTTTGATTACATGTCTATGAGAAGTGGACTGTTGCGTACACGTACTGTCTTGGTGAAGTCGTTCTCAGAAAGTTTAGGAATGTTCCCTGGCAGGAATATTGAAAAAGGTCACAATATTTTTCTGTCCATTACAGTATATAAAAATACAATTCTAAAAAACACAGACAAACACCTAAGCATCCAGGGCACAGATCAGAAACAGCTTTTTTTTCCCAAAGAAGATACCGCTTTAGATATGCATCAGGACAGAAGAGAAACAAAATGTCAACCCAATCTCTGTCTCTCCTGGAAAACAATCCATATAAATGATATGGAATAAAATTGCTGATATATTCTGATCAAGTGCCTTTGTATGAAAAGAAGTCTGAGATTTAATATTCTGGAATTCCGTATTTCCTCTTGCAATGGTCACTGGAGAGGATGGCTCCCTCTAGCTCACTGCTGTGAGTTACTTATGGAAAATAAAGTGCAAAGAATGCTATTCTCCCTCTCACGTGCTACACCTGGTTTGCGGATAAAGATAACGGCTATAGTCTCTGTTGCTTCCTGTTCTTTTCTTCAGACGACTTAATTCATCACAAGCAGGGAAAGCAATAAAATATATGGGAGAAGCAAGTGTTGCAGCATGAACATAAAATGTCCCTTTTATATATTCAAATTCATATCCAGTTGTAGGAAATATTCATGACTAATATTAAACTAAGCCCAGAATTAGGCAAAATGCAACAGACATATATTGAAGTGAGCATTTTATTATGTGCTATGTCAGTCAGATTAAAGAAAAGAGTGCATGACACCGACAGGATATTGCATGTATATCAAGCAATCTATTTATATATGACAGGGAGGGTTTGATTTCTGGAAGGAGTGACAACCCAATGAAATAACTGCTCGCCTTCAAAATTACTATAGTCTAAATGTATACCCTTTAGAATACAATTTTAAATTACAATTAACAAAATGTAGATAAATATGTTTGAGAATCAATTCTGACATACAGAATTGAGGAAGAAGAAATAATCTGTAAAAACACCAAGAGGTTTCTGAGTGTCATCGGCACCCTGTCTCTGAAAAACTGAATGAAGGAAGCAAAGGATATTTCTCTGAGAATCCCAGAGAAGGTAATTTAATAAAAGGGCTGATTCGTTTGATGCCAAAAGGCCTTGAAGTCGAGGTGGGGGTGGGAAGTTATATTCTGCTATTTTTCCCTAAGACCAACGTGTAAACTAGAGAAGTGAATCTGCTGTCATTAACAATATCTGATCAGGATATGAGCCTGCTTGTAATAATAAATTGCAACATCTCATGTGCTTCACTACTGTTCTAGCCAAGTTAAAGCTTTTGTTTTATTGCATCGGTGTTTCTGGTCATTCGCTTCCTGCTCTGGTGTTAAATTGAGTAAATACGTGCAGAGGCAGAAACTTCAGTGCTAAAAAAGATATAATTGCTGCACCATTTTTCAATAACCCTTACTGGGAGGAAAAAAAACAACAACAAAAAAAAAAACCCCAAACCAGACCCAAAACAACAGAACAGCTAAAGAACTAACACTGAACCCACTAACTTCATTACCTGCAAAGATAAAGTGCATTGAAACAGAAATTCTTTGAGTTCACAATCATTGCACTTGGATGCTTATACGAGACAGTAGGATAAAGGAAAAGAACAATCAACGGTCAATTGACTTCTTTTCTTTTTCTAGAATTATCATTTGCATGACTGTTACATGTTTCCAAGGTTATCTGAGCAGAACACATACCACCCATCTGACATGCAGTCCATAAAGTAGGCTGAATGAGAAAAGCAGATATTCCATGTGAGACACATCAACCTGCATTCTAAGCAGTAATGAGAATCACTGTAGTCAAATCTCCTCTTGCTCTAATTTCCATGAGGTTTCAGCAATATCCATTTGGTGCATTTGGGGGAGCTATAGGACAGATGCAATCACATATGGCTTTATACATCAATAATTTCAAACTGTATTTTCTCATAACCTTTCCTTCTTTGTTCAAAAGGGGACTTCCATTTTAAATTGTAATCTATGACTTTTGAAACGGATGTTAAAGTGTCTTGCCGACAAATTCTTCAGGTTGATTTTCTTCTCTCTTCTTTCTTCTTCTCCTTCTTGCTGTTTTGAAAAGCCATCATGGTAGCATTATGTGTAGGTGAAAGGTACTAGACTGTAAGGCGACAATTAAGCTCCCATTTTTTAGTGGGATTGCTATGGGGATTATGTATTTAGGAGATGTTAATCGAAGTTGCACACTGATGTTAAAATTCAGCATATATTAGCTACTTATAACCAGAGATTAAACCATTTCCATAACACACTGCTAACATCTTAGTCTGAATACTTTCTACTTCCAAATCTCACTCTACATTAAGCTTGATTACTTGTGGCTTCATAATGCATTTGCTAATATCATCTTAATCCTTCAGTGGCATTACACTGTATAACAATGAATAACGACCCAGATACAGGAGCTGCTGTATCACAAGATCCAAGGAAGATTTAGTGCAAGGAAGCAAAATTATCTGAGGTTGTCATGCTTAAATAACAATTATTAACGTGGGCTAGAAAATCCTGGCCTCTGATTGGATAAAAGCTGCTAAAACCCAGAATGGTCTTTACCTTCTTATCTCCGGCTCGAACTTCTATTAAGAGCAGGTGCTTCCTGTACCAGACCTCACCCTAGTAGCAGCATGGCTGCAGGTTTATGTACTCTTGCACCCTAACCTGAAATAAACAGGTTCTTCTCAGAAACATTTAAAAGACAGAAGGGCTCCAACAACACAGTACATGATTAAGCAACCTTTTTGAAATATAAACTACGTGTTTTGAAAATGTCAGTTCTTTCTCATTTTTTGTTGGAAAAATAAAGCGCATTTCTGATTGAAACTAAAGTGCCTTTGCGATTAAAACAGAAGGCACTTTTTCACTATCATGTACCAGCTGCTTGGACAGGGACACAGGGGCCACATAAATGGAACAAAACTAAACTATATTCATGAATCAGAGAACACTTTTTCAACTAGGCATAATATCCTTCCTTACTGGCTCTCCTCAACTATTGTGTAGAGTTACACATTTGCTGCGTTCCATTGCAGAAGTGGCCATATTTTGTTTCATTTAACTAATTCCTCTCTCTCTCTCTCTCTCTCTCTCTCTAGAAAAGTGGTTCTTTCAGAATGAATGGCTTGATATGGATATAAATGTTGACTATCACATTTTGATTCTTATCAGAGCTTTGTAAGGTGCTAAATGCAATAAAAGAATTTTGGATTTGGGGGATGCAAGTTTTTTTTCTTGATTCTGTTAGGAAATCGAGATTGAGATGTCTACACACATACCTAAGAGATGCAAGAGCTAGGCCTGCACTGCCTTTTATAGGACATCCATTGCTGTCTTCAGGATCTTCTCAACTGCCTCACTGAGCATCGAGACAGCGGTGGAGTCAGAGCTGCAGCTGGCACTTTGTGAAGAAAGCAGAACACCACAGGCTTCCGCAAGCGCAAGCAGGACATCCAGAAGTTTAATATGACTCCAAACAACATGGGAAAACATATCTACAGATTGTGTCTTCAGCCAGAGCTAATGATGTCTTTGAAGCAATGGCGTAGATGAGGTCTCTGGTGGGCAACACAGCTGCTGTCCTTTCCACAGCAGCTCTACCCTCCCATCAGGTGCAAAATACATGAAACCTGACAATCTTTCTCTCTCCTCTAAAAAGGATGATGCGTGGGTATTGTGCATGTGAAGCTGAGTCCCTAACATAAGAGGAAGCTCTGTTGCAGCTCAGTTTCTCATGAGGTAGCTTATGGCTATAAAACAAACTACAGTCTTAGTACAGTCTTTGTCCCTGCCTCAATTTACCCATTCATGTAATTTGTAAAAAAAGAAGTGGACTGTGACTGCTCCACAGACCAAGCAGTTATTCGCTTTGATGGTACCTTGACTGAGAAGAGAGACAGGGATGGCAGAGGACACAGGGGAATTTTAACTATTTCACTTTTTAAAAATTCTGGTTGAGGAAGTTATTTCAGGTTTCTTCCTGGGATGATGGACATTTGTGTCTCTGAATGCCAAACTATGCACAGGGAGAGCAATTAGCCTGATATACTTTGTTTCTACCAAGGGACTGTGAGCGCTTACAAGTGACTCCAACTTCTCTCTGCTTCCTAGCAGAGGATCTTCTTTTCTTTTGTGCCTCCCTTTCCTCCCCTTCTCCCAGATGATTTTTCCATTATTATTGGATTCTTTGATTTTTCTGTCTGTGGAAAATGAGCTTGTGCAAAGAGTGCACTGCATGGGTTTGATAGTACTTCTAAGTCAGCGGTAGCATTTTAATGTCTTGTTTTTACTGGCTATTGAGTTTGGCAGCCTTAGCCAGTAAAGAGGGAGGGAAGGGAGCTGCAGACAGCCTGCCACTCTTCTGGATTCCTACCATGTGCATCTCTGTCTGATGATGTATTTATTCCCAATTTCTCTAAAAGTAACATTTTACTTGGACAGTGGAGAAGGAGATACACTTAAGGGTTTCCCTTTGTATTCTTCAGATGAGAAATTAATGTCCCAATTTTGATTCCACTGAAGTCTGGGGCAGAAAATGCATAAATGAATGAATGAATGAATAAATAAATACAGATAGTAGCGTGTGCAAAACTGATCTTTAAAGTACGAAACAGCATTATCTCACAGGAGGAGAAGATCTGGCAAGTCTCATGCTGTAGACATCTGCCAATGGAGGCATTCCCAGGGCTGTGATGTGGCCCAGTGCCAGGGGCAGCTGATGGGCTCACCAGCTGGTTACACCTGGCACCCAGCGCTCTGTGAGTGCCACGGCACCAGGCTGCGGCATCATGTTGCCACTGGGAGCCCTCTGAATTTGAGCTCTTCCCGGGTGCAGCTTGCTACCTTCACCTTGCCTTTGTCCCCAAACCTGGTTCCCATCATACAGCTCCTCTCCCATAGCTTCTTCTCTCCTCAAGTCATATGTCCAAAACATGGAGACTCACAGACTGCCTGGAGAAACTGAGATGCCTGGGAGTGGGACAAAAGAGTCTCACAGCTTTGTTATTATTGCATTTTTAGGGTATTTTGTGGGAGGAACTGTAAGCAACGTTAGCTCTGTCTCTCTCTATGGGCCACTTTTAAAGATCTGATCACATTCTAGAAAAATACTTTCTTGGTATGTCCAAGCTTCTCAGGTAATATATGTTCTTTTATATGTTAGGAGCACATTTATAGAATCCATTTCATGTTTTGATTATTGAGTACTTACAGTACTGTGTAGGCCAGTGAAAAAGAGTCCTTTAGTATCATTTATATGAAAAGTATACAGTGAGCTGTTTCTATTCAGTGCTTTACTGGTTAACTAGAGGAGGGTAATGGTAAACATTTACTGGAACATATAGGCCACATACAGTAGAAGATAAATAATATTCATAATATATTACCTTGTTCACTGCACTGCACATAAAGAAGCCTAGACTGTAAGAGCAGTGAAATTTGCTTTGCAGTTAACTATTTTATCTGTTTAGTTATCAGGAAAGCTGAAGCAGGTTAGATTGTATAAAGGCATTGATTAATACCCAGAAACCACAAATTTCTTGTGAAAAAATCTGTTAGTTCAGACAGAGTAGAAAGTCACTGGGATTGCATGACTGGAAAAATGAACCTGTCTATAGATCAGTCTCTCTCTGTTATAGGGACAATAAAAATGACAAAATAGTAAGAGTATGAAATTAAGAGGCAGAAAACAGATGCTAAGGTTTGGATCCAGAATTAGTAGGAACAACAGGGGGTTTTGAGAAAGAAGATGTGGGCAAAATGTTCATATATCACAGAATCACAGAGTCACTTAGGTTGGAAGAGACCTTTGAGACCATTGAGTTCAACCATCAACCTAACACTGCCAAAACCACCACTAAACCATGTCTCAGCACCACATCTACTCATCTTTTAAATACCTCCAGGGATGGCAGTTCCACCGCTTCCCTGGGCAGCCTGTTCCAATGATTAACAACCCTTTCCGTGAAGAAGTTTTTCCTAGTAACCAATCTTGCATAACTTGAGTCCATTTCCTCTTGTCCTATTGCTTGTTACTTGGGAAAAGAGACCAACCCCTGCCTCACTACAACCTCCTCTCAGGTAGTTGTAGGAAGTGATAAGGTCTCCCCTTAGTCTCCTTTTCTCCAGGCTAAACAATCCCATTTCCCTCAGCCGCTCCTATAAGACTTGTGCTCCAGATCCCTCACCAGCTTTGTTGCCCTTCTCTGGACATGCTCCAGCACCTCAATGTTCCTCCTATACCATGGTGCCCAAAACTGAACACAGTACTCAAGCTGTGGCTTCACCAGTGCTGAGTACAGGGGCACAATCACTTCCCTGCTCCTGATGGCCACACTATTCTTGATACAGGCCAAGGTGCTGTTGGCCTTGGCTACCTGGGCACACTGCTGGCTCATGTTCAACCAGCTGTCCACCAGAATATATAATATATAATATAAAACAATACTATAAAGCCCTGGATTCTGAGTCTGTAATAGCGATTTCTTGTTATTTTTTTGGGAAAAAAATAATCTTTAGCACTTTATCCCAAGGTCATTTTCTTTAGACCATGCTCCCCAGGCCTCTTATAAAACCTAAGCCAGGGCAAATTTTGCTTACCTCTGCTGTGCCAAAGAAAAAATCTCCTTTTACAAAACTCAAAACAAACATGTGCTTTTAATGTTACACAGTGGACCTTGATGCGTTGTGTGTTAGATAAATGGACAGCGGGGTGGATTGAAAACTGGCTGTCAGGTAGAACTCAGAGGGTTGTGATCAGTGGGGCAGAGTCTAGTTGGAGGCCTATTACTAGTGGTGTTCCTCAGGGGTCAGTACTGGGTACAGTCCTGATCATCAGTGACCTGGACGAAGGCATAGAGTGTACCGTCAGCAAGTTTGCTGATGACTTGAAACTGGGAGGGGTGGCTGCCACACCAGAAGGCTGCGCTGCCATTCAACGTAACCTGGACAGGCCAGAGAGTTGCACAGGGAAAAACCACATGAAATTCAACAAGGGCAAGTATAGGGTCCTGCACCTGGGGAGGAATAACCCCATGCACCAGTACAGGTTGGGGGCTGGCCTGCTGGAAAGCAGTTGTGCAGAGAGGGACCTGGGAGTCCTGGTGGACAACAGGCTGACCGTGAGCCAGCAATGTGCCCTTGTGGCCAAGAAGGCCAATGGCATCCTGGGGTGCATCAAGAGGAGCATAGCAAGCAGGGTGAGGGAGGTCGTCTTCCCCCTTTACTCTGCCCTGGTGAGACCACAACTCAAGTACTGTGTCCAGTTCTGGGCTCCCCAGTTTAAGAAGGACAGGGAACTGCTGGAGAGGGTGCAGCAAAGAGCCACAAAGATGATTAGTGTCTGGAACATCTTTCTTATGAGGAAAGGCTGAGGGAGTTGGGTCTGTTTAGTCTGGAGAAGAGAAGGCTGAGGGGAGATCTTATCAATGCTTACAAATACTTAAAGGGAGGATGCTGGGAGGATGGGGCTAGTCTTCTTTCAGTGTTGTCCAGTGATAGAACAAGAGGCAATGGATACAAACTTGAATAGGAAGTTCCATCTGAACATGAGGAGGAACTTCTTTAGTTTGAGGGTGGGAGAGCACTGGAACAGGCTGCCCAGAGAGGTGGTGGAATCTCCAACTCTGGAGACATTCCAAACCCTCCTGGATGCAATTCTGTGCAACCTGCTGTAGTTGAATCGCTTTGGCAGAGGGGTTGGACTAGATGATCTCCAGAGGTCCCTTCCAACCCCTAACATTCTATGATTCTATGATTCTATAATTCTATGATTCTATGCAAATCCATCTTATTCAAGTGATAAATCTGAGATGCAGATAGACAGTTCACAAGAAAGATGTGGAAATAAATAATACCACAACTTTCACCTTCAAAATTAATTAAACTCTTGGTTTCACTATAGGTTCAACCAGACCAATTTTCTACAGAATCTTCTTCTCCTTTAACCTCACCTCTCTCCTCATTTGATTGTACATCAAATTTGGCAGCTCCATCAGTTATAATACTCCAGCATAACCCTGTACTCCTCATCAGCTCTGAGATATGCCCAGTTCTACCATATCATTCCCCTAGTCCCCAGTCAATTGACTGCTGTCACAGACTGCTCCCCCAACTCTGCCTCAGTGTAGTTGATGTTCACAGTTCCTAATAATCAGGAGCACCAGAAGAACATATTAAAAGTCAAAGGTAAACTAACCCTAACTTTTCTGGTTTAATAATTGACATACTTTAAATTAAAATATGACTAAGAATGTCCTTAACTGTACTCATTTTTCCTCCAGGAAGGAATTACCTTGAACAAAATATCCAGATTCAACTTGTAAACCAGACAGTATGACGGCCTCTTTAAACGGTGTACAATGCAGTTAGTATAAAAGTCTCTTTTCAAATTTATATCAAGAATATGCCAGTGATGTGTGGTTATAACCTCATTTACAGGAGTACAGTTATGCTCAACTAAGTGGTAAAAACAAAGATAATTTTGTCTTCATATAAACTTTCATTCCATTAGCAATTAATTACTGTTTAAAATTTGTTATATTAATGAATCATTTACAATATTGTCTCAAGCAGACAGTTTATATAAAGGTTTTCATTGTATAGTCCTAACCCAGTTTTTGTGCATGTAGATTTGGATTTTTACAGCATACAGCTGGTTTAGAAGCCTGTATTCTCCTCACAATAGAAGAACTATTACAAAGATCAGAACCATTGTGTTCAAGTTTCTGATCCCCTTTCCCTTCCTCCAGACCCAGTCAGTTTGGTTCTACAGAACAGAGTCAATCAGCCACCATTCTGCATCCTTATCTCTCTTAGAGGAAGTTTATTGTAGCTTAGCTTAGACTTCTGTCTCTTTCTAGAAAACACAACACCCCATGCAGCGCTAAAGGCTTGGGGAAGAGCTGCTGCAAAGCTGCCTGTCAGAAAAGGACCTGGGGGTGGTAGTCAACAGTCAGCTGAATATGAGCCAGCAATGTGCTCAGACTCACTGGCCAAGAAGGCCAAAAGCATCCTGGCTTTTATCAGAAGTAGCATGGTGAGAAGGGCTAGGAAAGTGATCATCCTCCTGTTGTTGTTCAGCCTGGAGAAAAGGAAGCTGAGGGGAGACCTTATTGCTCTCTGCAACTACCAGAGAGGAGATTGTAGTGAGGTGAGGGTTTGTCTCTTTTCCCAAATAACAAGCAATAGGACAAGAGGAAATGGCCTTAAGTTACACTATGAGAGGTTTAGACTGCATACTAGGAAAAATTTCTTCACAGAAAGGGTTGTCAAGCATTGCAACAGGCTGCCCAGGGAAGTGACCAATTTGCCATCCCTGTAGGTGTTTAAAAGACCTTTACATGTAGTGCTGAGAGACATGGTTTAGGGGTGGTTTTGGCAGTGTTAGGTTAATGGTTGAACTTGATGATCTCAAAGGTCTCTTCCAACCTAAGCGGTTCCATGATTCTATGATTGACAAACTTCCATTTACTCATTTGTTTTGCCTTTATCTAACTCTAGCACCTGAGCTGGTTTTAGAAGAGCTTTTAACAATAATTTTACTTAGACAATTTTGAGACACTTAAAGGGGCACAGGCCTTTTCCATATGGACAGAGGACTGATCTTATGTAAGGACAGAAGAATTTGTTTTTCTCTAAATAAATGCTCAGCAGTTTAGAACCTGACATTATGAAACACATTTTACATGCTGGTTCTTTAGCTATCCATAACGATTCTAGTTAATAATCTATCTGCATTTTCACTTTGTCTGTTCTAGGATTAATTTCAGGCTCATATATTGGCTTTGACCAAGCACTGTATGATGGACAGAAGTAATCCTCCCAATCTCTGTTTTTAGTATCATAACTACTAATAAGGGAAACTTTAGCATTAGACACACAAAAGGGCATATTTTTGTATTGGAAGCCCTGGATTGCTCTTTAATTTCCTGTGTTAATATTTCTGTTTCAGTTAGGTAAGGTACAACACCTTTTTAATGAGGATTTTTTAACCTGAAGAAAGGAATCTTTAGCTTATCTAGTTTCAGATTTCCACCCAGTTGCCCTTGTAGTAAGTATGGTAATTTGTGTTTGAGTAAAGTTTGTCTAAAAAAAATAGAAAAGGCAATTGTTCTTGATTGGTTAAGATGAGCAGATGGAGGATGTACTGCTTTCTTCGGTAGTTTGTTGCAGTAGTTAATTATTCTTACTGTTTAAAATCTGCACGTGATTTCTAATTTGGAAGTGGGTGGCTTCAGTTTCCAATTGTTGATCCCTGTTTGGTTAGAACCTTTCTCTCCCAGATTAAAAAATGCACTATCACCTGGCATTTTCTCCCCAGGACTGTACTTATTTAGCTAATGTCACATCCCTGTATTCTTTTTGATAAGAGTTCTTTCTGCATCTGGTTCTTCAAGCCAGAAACTCAACACCCTCTTGATCGGCAAGAAAAGACGTTCAATATTCTTTTTGCCAAACAATTCAAACAATAAAACTGGATTTTATTCAGATGCCAAAATTTCCCCTAAGGACTTCCGTATTGCCATATATATACACATAACAAAATGCTGTAACATGCCAGAACTTGGAAATCTGAGGGGAAAATAGAATAAACTGAGTATTCATGTAAAATTGTAAGGGATACTCCACTGTCTGAAGTGGAAGGAAATTCAGAAAGCAGAATGAAGAGGCTTTGAAAAAAGTATGAAGCTTATTCCCTTGTTTTCACTCTTCTACAGGGACATACATGTTTGTCAGTTTATCAAAAGATGAATACTGATTCCTTATTCCATTTAGTTCTGAACAGAGGAGTAAATGTATGTGAGGTGACATTAAATATTGGAAATGTTGCTCTGTTAAGTGTGATCATTTAGTCATTAATATATCAAATGTGAAGAGAGAAAGCTCAGGAGTTTAGGCTTCAGATATGTCTTTAGAGTATGGTAAAAAGAACTTTTTTTCGGAGTAAAGAGATTAGAATTCAATAAATCCATCATTCTTTGGGGGAACAGCTCATGAAAAAAGTTATGAATATTTCCTTTTTGAGGAGTCTGGAAGAGTTGGGGAGTGGGTAGACCAGATATCAACAAATGGCAAAGGAGTACACATTAAAATAAGGTTCCTGCCTTTGTTTCTGTTCATACACTGCATAGTACATAAAGAATTCTTGGGCTAAAGAAAATAGAAATATCAGTCAGTGCCACAGGCCTGGATTATCCCTGTATGGCATTTTCTGGGTAGGGTGTGCTAGTGAGTCAGACTGTTTGGCCTTTGCAACTACTTTTCCCTTAGATTCTGGAAATTTAGTATGCTTAGTTTGGGTGAGAGAGCACTGAAAGAAATGTAGGTCCCATTCTTGGGTCAGTCACAGACTGAGTGAACTTTTGGGCAAACCTCTAAGTCAACCGTGTGTGTCAGTTCCCCGTCTGAAAAATGGGATCAATACCTCTCTGTCTTACTGGTTGCAAGTATAAAATCTATGGAGGTGCTTACCATGTCAGATGCTCAGACACAATGATGGTTAGGACTGGGATAGTTTTGGTTCCTAGCTAAGAGGAAATGAAGTTCAACCTTTTTACAAAGTCCTTACGCTAAGTCCTTAACATTCTGCTAATAATTCTGATTATTATACAGAAAGACAAAATGGGCTGGTAGTGGAGACAGAATATTTTTAAAAGTGAGTGTTTTCCCCAAAGTTTTCCAGTGTTCCAGTGTGAAGTATTAAGTTCAGGCCTGTTCTGTAAGACATACACAGATGGAAGTAAAATGTTAAATGTTTCAGCCAGCAGGCTTGAAAGCTTCTGACCAAAACATTGTATTTCTTTACTTCCAGCTGTGCGTGTCTAATAACATATTTCATGATGTTTAAATACCAGCTGCATCACTCTACTCCTTGATATTGAGTGCAAGAAAAATGACTTAATTTGTTGATGAGCGGCGTGTTACAGGCTGGCAGTAATGGCAGTGGTGATTTTACTGGCTCAGTGCTCCTACCCCTGTTGCACCCTCCTCCCCCCCTCTTGGAATTAGGATGCCTATAGCACATAGCACACCACTGTCTGTGTTCCCTGGTTCAGGATTTCATTTCACTACATCATAAGCTACTAACACAACCTTGTCATTGCAATTTGTCACACTTTTTTGTGTGCTCTATATCTGACTGAATTCTCATCTCCCCAGCCCATAGGCTACTAGTCTGGAACAAATCTTTGAAACATAGTGGAAAAGGATAAAAAAAAACCCCAAAACTTTAAAAAAAAAAAAAAAAAAAGACACCCAGTTGACACCTTTCCTCCCAACAGAAGCAGACACATAATCACGGGCAATAGTTGCTTTTCCTGGCTCTGTGTGTTGTACCAGATCAGTAACACATCCTAGTACTTGCTGCCACTGCTGGCGCTGCCGTTCAGGGTGCCCCAGGGCCAGTATGGAGGCACCTTCTGAAGAATAGCTTGGCTTCTCCAAGATTTGAAATCCTTTTGCTCCCTTTATTTTCTGGTCTTTCCTTTTGAGCAAACATGCAAAATTTTGTGGAGGAAATTCTTAGGGATCAACTGTGCTGCTTTTCAAGCTGAGAAGCATTTGGAAAGGGAGAAGGCACATACCTCCAGGCTTTGAAGAAAACAGAAGGAGAAGCACCAGCTGCCATAACCAGTAAATAAGTGACCATAGGAGCAAAACATTGTAGCCCTAGTTTGACCCAAGTAGATACATCAAGTTTTAGACTTTTTGATGTGGTCTGAATTTGCTTTAAATAACATTACTTCAGCTTGCTACTATGACCTCAAGTAAGTAATTTGGCCCCACATCTCACTTGCTCTTTGAAATTAACACATTTTCATCTGTTCCTGTGAGAATAAAATCCACTGACTACCCCCAGATACAGATGTGTTTTAAAGAATTTCCATGAGCATGCATCAGCACTGCAGCACTCACTGTGTTTTGTGACATCAGAATAAGAGTTTTTCTCTGACCAGCCTAACAGAGACTGCAGCAAAATCAACTTCATAGTAATGACAGAGATTAAGATATGAAATTTTAATTCATTCTTCTTGTACATCCTATGCCCTCCATGCCCTTCAACCAACACATGCAATAGGGAAAGCAAGATGAAAAAAGCTACGCATACGTGCATAGTGACTCAGATAATGTTACTAGAAGAACCTTGACATCAAGTGATTTTAGCTGCATTAAATATTGCATTAATTTTTTTCCACATGTAATATATATTTTTGACACTGCTGATCTATCAGAATTACACAATTCATTCTGCTTTTTTATGCTAAAGGGAAGCCATAGGAGAAGAACAGTAGTGCTCTTAAGCAACTTTCCCCCTACTGCTCTGCTTGCTTTTGCTTGCAAAAAAACCCCATTTACTTCTTTTGTTTCTTTTCTTCTTTCTTTTAAATGTCTTCAGCCTTGTTGACAGGATTGGGCTTCCTATCCATACAACATGTTATTTTGTCAATTGCCAGCTAGTCACATTCAGGTAATTAATTTACTTGCTGTACATCTGACCCAATTTCTTTGTTAATTGGCAGGTCAGACAACTCTCTAATGCACAACTAATTTATTTTTTCTCTCACCTGATAAGCATCTCTAAATAGACACTTTCTAACTAAAATGAAAATCTGTGCAGTTACTGTTGTACTTTTTTCTAAGCTGGTAGATCCCATTTGCAAATATGATATACGCAATAAAAGAGGTATTAGCTCCTCTTGTTTGCAAATGAATCAAGGTCACCAGAAGCTGTACATCTCATCAAGGAGATCCTTACTGTTCAAAATTCTCTGTGTGTTTTGCTGTATATTTAGTGTAAAGTAACTTCTTTCAGTGAAAAGTCGCATTGTAGTCCCACACTGTATACTGTGCGTGAATTGGTGGCAGTGTTTGTCTAGCAAAGGTTATGTCCCCCGCTGAACCATTTGCTGCCATTCTCAAACCAGGTAAGAGAGACTCAACACAACTAGAACAAATGTATCTACATCACTGAGCTGCTTCACCCAAGTGAGTTGTTCCCGAAGGACTAGGACACGCTGGTATTAAGTATCTGTAAGGACTCTAGGGACAGTTCCACCATCCCTCAGCACATCCTGTGCACTGAAATAGAGACCCTCAATGAACTCTAATGAGGCCCTGTTTGCACAGTAAACATACACCCAAAGAAACCCATTTTATATCAAAATGACTTCTCACATGGGTAGTGCTCACTCACCAGTTTGGGCTTCTGAGGCTGCACGGTATATATTCACTAGCATGGATCTGAGCTATGTATCTGACATGTATGTTGCTAGCATGTGGAATTCAGATATGTTTTTATACAAGAAATGCAGGCCCACTAGAATGAGGACTTTTGTAAATTTAGTTTTTGATATAGATCTTCAGGTTCAAGGGAAACATGATGGCTTATTTCTATATGATTTGTAATATAAATTAAATTTAATAAATTCATTTTAAATGTAATTGATCATACTGTCTCACAGAGTGACCTGTAAAAGGTGAATTTAAACCAAAACCATTATAAATAAAGACTCCTGTACTTCTTTGAGAAGATGTTTCCACCTAGAATGAAATTTTGACTGTTTTTCACGTGTTTCGTGACAGATTTATATTATCTGCTGAGTCCTGAAATGAGAAGCTGAACCTGCTCTACCAGGAAATTTTTTGTATGGTGCACTGGGAGTTAACATAAATAGATTCTGTATTAACTTTAAACCGTGTATCGTTTTAATGATGAATTTATAGTTCATTTCTTGCTGATGTTTTGATATGTAGGAGAGCAGTGTATAAGGGGTAAAAACAAATTAATCTTCATAATCATACTCTTATATCTCCCTGATGTCCAGCGGGTTTTGTTTCTGATTTGTAGGAAGTATCGAACCTAAGAAAACTCTGTGACCCCATATAGTAAGAGTATTAAACTAGCACGCGTGTTTGTGCTTTATTTATGTAAATTAAGTAAAGGTTAACAAAACCTAAGCTCAGTCTGGAAGGTTTTTAGTGAAATTAAAATAAGATCAAGTATTCGTTGTGTGATTAAGTTAAATTAAACATTTATTATTTTTTCATTTTTTTCACAAACCCATATAAACCACCTTTAAAACAGAAGTGCCACAGAATGCTATAAGGCCTGCTTCCTAGCTTTTTTACTAGTTAAAATTGCCTGAGATGGATTCAGTATTCAAGGAATTTCCTGTGACATGAACATGACTGCAGAAATAATTTTCAACATTAAATTTGGTGAACTGCTGAACTTTGTTAATATTTTTTGCACTGTTCAATTCATTTTAATAAATTGTACAGCACTAGCAGTGGAATGAAGTCCAAAGTCTGAAGATTGAAAGCCTGAACAGGCCAAAGAAAAAAAGTTGGCTTGCAATCTTGAGCCTGTTAAAACACTAACTAGAAAATTAGTCAGGAAAAACAGTTAAAAAAATATTGACAGTATCTTTGATCAGCTGGTTGAAGAGAAGTAATATGACAAACAGGAAATTACAAAGAATAACTATTTTGACTGTAGTGGAAATAGCGACTTAGGTAGCTGTAGTTCAAACTAGATACAGAATATTTTCCTGGAATTTAAAGGAAAGGTATCCAGATGTCTAAACATTCTGCTCAATGTGGCTTTTATTTCAAGTTTGGCAAGCCTTCAGAAAGCTGGTAGACAAGTTTAGCTGGAAGACGTTTTCCAGTGTATTTACATAATTTCATACATATTTTATGCTTCTGCATTACATCTTTTAGCAGTGGTCATATTTAATTTTAGGATTCTTTTAAAACATTACATAGTTGTATGAATTATTTCATTAGCCCACATTAAAATGCTTTGCATATTAAACCTTTAAACCTGTGAATGGCTATAGTGAACATAAGTGAAGATAAACTATGGAGAAATACTTTAAAGGAGAACTCAGTGAAGTGTCTCCATATAATTGCAACATACTGTTCTCAGATGAGGAAAGAATGAACTGTGGTGAAAGAAAATTGTTGTTTCTCCTTTGTGCACAACCACATTTTGGTACTGTGTATTTTAAAAGTGAAATCCCATATAAACATTCTTTGCAGAGCAAATCAAAAATGGATGCTAAGCATTCTGCTTGGATTCTGGAACAGAGAAATCGTAAAACTACAGCAAAGATGTGACACGCCTAGACAATAAAGTACACGTAGATGTGAAAAGTAACAGGTGGGGTCAGCTGTATGCTCTTGAAGGCTACATCTCTTAGCAGCTGCTGTTTGATGAACAAAAAGTGCAGTACAATACATTATAACTAATCCTGCAGGAAGCTTGGTGTCCTCTAATCACACCAGTATCAGGTGGTATAGCCATCAGCATTTCCCTGTTTGTGGCTACCGTCTCACCCTAGGGGGTCAGAGACAACCTGCTAGAGATGCCTCCACTTCGCGCTATGAATATGTATCTTTTCAGTTTTATCTAGCTTGCTATGCAGCAGGAGTGGGATGTCTGCTTTCGTTTTCCCTTTTGTTTCAGGAATATTTCAGTGGTTGAAGCCAAATGACGTTATTCGAAAAAACTGAAGTTTTTTAGACCCAGAGCCCGTGCCTTATTCTGCCCATGAAAGCAAAGACTTCTGGCTTTGGGGGAAATGTTTATCCATATTTTGCATACCATGTTTTTAATTAAATGAAAAGTGTAGACAGAATTGTTTATACACTGTGTGTGTATGCAATTAAGGGCAAAAAAAGAATCCTTTCTAACATAATCAGCTGAGAGATAGCAAAATTATTATTCTGGATCCTGTTCAGAATTACAAATAACTCAGATGAGTAAAACAGCAGATACAAATGAAAAAAACCCTCTCTTTTCTTTGTTTCTGCAAAAGGGAAAAAACAGATATGTGTATATAAAAATCACGATAATTTTTTAATAACACTTCATTATGAGGGCACAATACACACATAGTGTGATTATTTGATTATTTAGGCATATTTTATAAACTTTAATTAACTTTATTTCATTAAGATATGTATTGTTTGCTCTGCTCATATATGAAGTCTGATAGAATGGAGCTCTGCAGAACTGACTTTTCTGTTTCATTTTGCACTCCTTGGGTGTTGGATGATCAGCATTCTGGAAGTCAGGCTTAAATTGCCTCAAGGTATTCCAAAACCTGCAAGGTATCAAAATTCAGTGACTGTGATTCAGGGCACATTTCTGTGATTAGACACAGAAAACAACTCCATCGACACACGATTGTGGTCAAACAATACAAACTAGCTCTGTTGTGGAAGGCATGTTGTGTTAGCATGACACAGACAGAAGGTCATGTTAGTTCAGGTTGAATGCAAATACATCTACATGCTTTCCAGACCATAGCTGACTCAGATCCAGAAAGATTCATGGGTCCACAGAAAGGGCATGTGTAGACCTGCCCATAGAGGAATCATATCAAGTATTATAGCACCCAGGTTCTTTTCTATGCCTTTCCTTGTGCCTTAACAATTGCTAGACTGTCTTTCCTTTCAAAAAGAGGTGTGGAGAAAATAATAATAAAACCTGATATCCTAATAAATATATGAGAAGCAGCAGCAAAAAGCAACAGTGCAGAAAAGAAATGGGAGTGTTATGGACATGTTTATTTGTCTGAAAACATATTTGCTTCAGTTTTAGATGAGAGAGCAATTTTGTGATACCATTCATACATCACTGCCTCTCTTCTTCATTACTGCTTAATGATGTAGAAAGAGGCCAAAAACTGGCTGGAAGGCCAGGCCCAAACAGGGGTGGTGAATGGAGTTAAAACCGGTTTGTGGCCGGTCACAAATGGTGTTCCCCAGGGCTTGGTGTTGGGGCCAGTTCTGTTCAATATCTTAACAACATGGATGAGGGGACGGAGTGCACCCTCAGTAAGTTTGCAGGTGACACAAAGTTAGGTGGGAGTGTCAATCTGCCTGAGGGTAGGACGGCCCTACAGCAGGATCTGCACAGGCTGGATCAATGGGTCAAGGCCAATGGTATGAGGTTCAACAGGGCCAAGTGCGGGGTCCTGCGCTTGGGTCACAAAAACCCCATGCAGTACTAAAGGCTTGGAGAAGAGCGGCTAGAAAGTTGCCTGGCAGAAAAGGACCTGGGGGTGTTGGTCAACAGAGAGCTGAAGATGAGCCATCAGTGTGCCCAGGTGGCCAAGAAGGCCAACAACATCCTGGCTTGTATCAGAAACAGTGTAGGAAGCCGTAGCAGGAAAGTGATCATTCCCCTGTTCTGGGCATTGGTGAGACTGCACCTTGAATACTGTGTTCAGGTTTGGGCCACTCACTACAAGAAAGACACTGAGCTGCTGGAGCGCATCCACAGAAGGGCAATGAAGCTGCTGAGGGGTCTAAAGAACGTGTCTTATGAGGACTATCTGCAGGAACTGGCGTTCTTTAGCCTGGAGAAAAGGAGACTGAGAGGAGACTCTATCACTCTCTACAACTACCTGAGAGGAGGCTGTAGTGAGGTGTGGGTCAGTCTCTTCTCTCAAGTAACAAGTGATAGGACAAGAGGAAACAGTGTCAAGTTTTGCTAGGGGAGGTTTAGATTGGATACAAGGGAAAATTTCTGCACCAAAAGGGTAGTCAAGCACTGGAATAGGCCACCCAGGGAAGTGGTTGAGTCACCAACCCTGGAGATATTTAAAAGACATGTAGTGGTGGTGCTGAGACACATGGTTTAGTGGTGGTTTTGGCAGTGTTAGGTTGGTAGTTGGACTTGATGATCTCAAAGGTCTCTTCCAACCTGGGTGAATCTGTGATTCTACGTACAAAATGATTAAACCTGATATATTGAAAGCCACCACTGAAATGCTGGGATAGAGGTGACCTCTGCAAGACAGGTAGTATCTTCCTCTGCTTTGGAGTAAGACCAAGACTGACTAGACTTAGAGGTTTGTATACTCTGTTCTAGAAAACCTTTATGTTATCTTTTATTCCAACAATTATCTATTGTTGTGCTTGGAAAAGATTTCTTAATATCAAATCTAGATATTTTTGGCAAAGACGGTCCTTCTCTTTCCACGGTGGATGTGGAAAATATTTGCTGGTGTTAGGGGAAATATCCAGAATGTAGGCTGTAGCCACAACAGGCACAGAGTACTACAGAAAGGAGGAATGCTAACAGTAAAGTCAACCATTTGAGTTATGGTGGTTTGTTTCAAACCAGAGGGCTAAGTTAAATCATAGAAATCAGGCTGTAGTCAGAAAACAAATAATTAGGCAAGGTCAGGATATACAGTGAGAGAAGAGTGCAGCAGTATAGGAAAAACAATCTGGTGCTGGGAAATGGCAGGAGCAGGTATCAGAAGCAGGCAGGAGTCGTCAGGAGAGACTGCTGGACGGCTGCAGTCAAGACACTCAGCAGCTGGGAAGAGCATGTGGGTCTGCATCACAGAGCTCAAAGACTGGCCAGGATCACTGGCTATTCCTTACCTTCTCCCCGCGTAGGCCACACCTACTGAATCTTTGCTATTCAGGTAGACTGGCAGCCAACAAGTTGGCAGGTAAATAGTCAGAAGGGGTTTATGCACGTCACATACACCCAATTCAATCCGGTTCCAGCAATGAGTCAAAACTAGAGATGAATTGCTTTAGGGATTCCAGTTATGTGGGCTTTCAAGTTCCCTGAGTTAGCTGAGGAACCAGCCCTGGCAGTCAATCCATAGCAGGCTGCCATTCAATGCAGCTGAGGCTCACAGCTCTGTGCAGTAGCTGCAGGGAATTCTTGGCAGGGGGAGAACCCCTCATCTCAAGTTTCAAGCATGGGACTGATTCTGTACAACATTGACATGATGTGTTCAGCAAAAAGGCAGGTGTGCTGCAATTCAGCACACAAACTGGAGTAGGGATCCAAAAGGAAACGGTAGTCACTGGCTCTTGGTGCTTGTTTGGAAAACCAAGTGCATCCCCAAGCCATTAATTCTTTTGCTCTTATCTTATGTTATCAAACAAATGCTTTCTGTGTACATTACAGGATAACATCTTCATAGATGCTCCCATTTTCCAGAATCCCTTTCAGAAAGCAAAAAATCAGCTCATTAGGATTATTCTTAGCATTTAAAACAGGCCTGCTGTCAGAAAGAAAAATAAAAGACAGTGTCTGTAACTCTGAAACAAATACATCCACAAGCCTCAAGAGCAAGAAGTCCACTTTTTTGCAATGAGATTTTGACTTGGAATTGTGATTGATGTTCACAAAACACCCAGAGGATGATAAGCAGTATGTTAAAAGTGAGTAATTAACTAAATGAATAATCAAAATTATTACCATCATTACATTTCTGGCCTGGTCTGAATGTTTAATTTTTCACCTAATTTAACAACTGAACTGTTGTATTTATGTTTTACTTAGAAATGAGACCATGATGTATCAGCATACAAACAGAACTTAGACATTTGTCTGAGAAACAGTAGGACCCAATTATTCTCATCTATCAACTGGGATCTTATCCACTTTTCCCAGGCCACATAACACTTGGGAATGTCTGAAGGCACAGGTATTCTCATTTCCCAATAATTTCACCATGAGCTGAGGACACTGCACGCCTCACAGGAGCTCCTTAATGAGTGACATAATATCTTCTCCATACCTTAGGCAACTAAATGAGCTGAATGGGCTAAACAAAAGGAAATTTTACACAGGCACAGAGAGTCATGCAAGCACATGGAACATGCAGTACATATATGTCTATTCAAGGTATATAATTCCCAGGTATGTTCTCTAGGCAGGAATTCAGCACGTGTTTTTCAAGACATGAGCATTCTACCATCCACTCGATAAAACTTCATGTCTAAGCTAGGAGACCTACACCAGAGTCCTGTGTCTTTCTGCAAGGGGAGAAACCAGACGCACATCTTCACACAAGCTCAAATCCTCTTGGTAAAATGATAAGAACATATCATACATTCATGGAGCCAAATGTGCTACATTGAGTTCTTCAAGAAATATTTGTAGTATAACTGTACCTTAGTAGACTGCTGGTGCATTGACTTTCATTCAAGCTGCATTTGAGAGGGAAGACAGAAAATACTCAAACTATAGGTCTCACTGTGCATGTATCTCCCTTGAGCCCACTCTGAGAATAAAGATATAATCTGCAAGAGTATATGGTCTGCTTTTTATCACTAAGAACTTTGGGTTCTGTCTCCAGTTCCACTCCTGATTTTTACTACTGTTCAACAATTAATCTGTGTATTGTTTTTGCCACTTGAAAACAGAGGGAAGAATGCTTACTCATATTTGCCATTGTGAAATGCTGTTGAGGGCCTGACAGGAACAGTGTTATAAAAATTATAAAAATATTATCCTATTTCATTCTTCCTAAGTGGACCAGTCTTTTAAAACTGACAGTCACACAAGATGCTTTTCTGTTGTTTTATTTTTCTCATTTGCTCTCTGTATACACATTTATCTTTTTTTCCTGACAGAAGGGTCTGAGGGCACTTCTTAAATACAACAGGCTATGAATAGGTTTAGATGACTTGAGTTTTAATCTTGCATGTAACTTCTACCTTTCCAAGAGATTTCATTTTAACCATCCTGAAATACACAGATGAAATTGGTCTGTATCATTATAAGTCTTAACCTCTCAGGGTTGTGTGGCAAGATCAGAGAATCATTGACTGGTGGATTTTTTGGGGGGGTTTTTCTGTACGTTTTCGCAACTCTCTTTAATACAAGCAAGCACCTGGAAGTAAGATTCAGGGTCACTAACAACAAGAACAGTCATGGTGATGCAGTAGCCAGAATGGTGTGAACTTCTCCTTTAGCCTTAATTACAAAAGCGTTTATTACTACAAGAAAAGAAAGCGACAGAACAACTTGCTTGAGCAGCAGCAGGAGTAGGGACCATCTGTAACCCATTTAGAGGATTCTCATGAAGAGCTTTGAATAGTTTTCATCGAACTGGACATACTGAATTAAGAGGGCCTCAAGCTTGTTTTTCGAGACAGCTGAATGGGAGAGAAACCAGTTTTTGGTTTGCGAGTATAGTTCTCTGTCACAACAATTTATTTGAAGTAAGCATTTGAAATTATATGCATTTTATTGTTATAGAAGGCTATGGAAGATTCATGAATGGAGAGAAATTAGTTACCCTATAGGCTAAGTTATCTCTTTCCACTTCCCGATATTGAGATCAATAACGGACCAATGAATGAGAAATCTGTTGTGGGTTAAGTAGCTTCACTATAAGCATTGCACTGAGTTGATGCAGACATAATATATGTGAATCAACACGTTGGAAAAAACCAGATCGTCGTGTGTGACTGTATTGGATTTGCGTGGCAAGGTTTTGGTAGTGAGGGGGCTTCAGGAGTGGCTTCTGTGAGAAGCTGCTAAAGGTCAATGCCAGCTGGCTCCAAGATGGACTTGCCTCTGGTCAAGGCCAACCCAATCAGTGATGGTGGTAGCACCTCTGTGATAGCATATTTAAGGGAAAAAAAACCCTGCATCACTGCAACCAAAGAGAGGATTGAGAATATGCGAAACAACTTCAGATCAGTAAAGAAGAAGGTGAGGAGATGCCCAGGAACTGGAGCAGACATTCTCCTGTAGCCCGTGGCAAAGACCACAGTGAGGGAGGCTGTCCTCCTGCAGTCCATGGAGGTTAACAGTGAAGCATATATCCACCTGCTGCCCATGGCGGTTCCCACACTGGAGCAGATGGATGCACTTCAAGGAGTCTGTGACCCCATGGGAAGCCCACACTGGAGCAGGCTCATGGCGGGACCTGCAAACCTGTGGAGAGAGTAGCCCAGCCTGGAGCAGGTTTGCAGGCAGACTTGTGACCCTGTGGAGGACCCATGCAGGAACAGTCTGTTCCTGAAGGACTGTACCCCATGCAAGGAACCCACGCTGGAGCAGTTCATGAAGAACTGCAACCTGTGGGAAGGACTCATTGGAGAAGTTTGTGGAGGATTTTCTTCCATGGGAGGGACACTATTCTGGAACAGGGGAAGAGTGTGAGGAGTCCTCCCCCTGAGGAGGAAGGAGTAGCAGAAACAATGTGTGATGAACTGACTGCAACTCCCATTTCCCATCCCCCTGCACCACTTTGGGGGAAGGAGGTAGAGAATTTGGGACTAAAGTTAGGCCCAGGAAGAAGGGAAGAGTGTTGGGAAGGTGTTTTTATTTAGTTTTATTTCTTATTATCCTACCCTGATTTGACTGGTAATAAATTAAACTGATTTCCCCAAGTCAAATCTGTTTTTCCCTTGATAATTGCTAAGTGATCTCTCTCTGGCTTTATCTTGACCCATGAGCCTTTCCTTATATTTTCTGTCTCCTGTCCAGCTGAGGAGGGGAGCAATAAAGCAGCTTTGGTGGTCACGTGGTGTCCAGCCAGGGTCAACCCACCTCAATGACATAAGCTGTACATGCTCAAGCATGTAGAAAAACTACTACCACACTTTAACCGCTCGTATTAGTAACTAAAAATGGCCAATTAGCTCTATTTTATCTTCTCCAAAGCTGAAAAAGGAAATAATAACATTTTCATACATCATGAAAGAGCCTTAGAATTGGAAACTCAAGGATATATTTAAAAATAGTGAGCACTATTTCATCTAGGAGTTCCTTCTGTAAAACAGTGATGTCGATAAAAAATGAAGCTTCTCTGCACTTTACAGGATCAATCCTTGAAAGTCTTTCCACAATCCAAATTGACAGCATTTTAGAACAATTGTTTTTCATTATGGGTACTTTAATTCCCCTGCTTCTAAACCAAATCATTTTTGTTTATATACGAAGTGTCAACAGATACTGTACATATTGAACTCATAAAACTCTTGTGTAACACACAGCTAAGTAAAGAGAATAAAAGAACTGAGGCATATACCAAAATGCTAGTCAAAACTATCAAATTGTACTTTTAAGGGTCCCACTGCAGAGAAAAGCTTTCTGTTTACTCACTCA
Source organism: Chionis minor (assembly GCA_013398295.1). NCBI lineage: Eukaryota > Metazoa > Chordata > Aves > Charadriiformes > Chionidae > Chionis > Chionis minor. Next base: position 336,583 of record VZSF01003009.1, read on the forward strand.
AAGTAGTGGCAGTTAACATGAATGCATTAAAAAAAGATAAGCGATAACAATTCTAAATTCTGCTAATCCTCATTTTTGCTTTTTCTGTGACCAGAAGCTATTTTCTCATAAAAGCTCCAACATTTCAGCAGTTTACATTTAAAGAAACTCTTTTTTCCTTCTGAACTCTTAGAATATGCAGCAGCTACCATAACTATCTGGAGTTTGTGCTACAGAAGTACAATTTTTTCTTTTTTTTTCTTTTTTTTTTTTTTAATCTCTAAGATCAGGAAAAATATAGGGTTTGTTTTGCATAAATTCTTTGAAAAGAAATCTCTTTGATTTTAATATTTTTGGAGTACTATTGATGTAAGATCAAACCTTATTTAAATGGTTAGGGATAAAATATTGAAGTAATACAATACAGCAGTTTTGGGACAAGAATTGCATAAATCAGCTAAAGGCCCTTTAAAGCACATAACTGACTGGCAAAAGCAGACCCATTTCAAAACTGTCATAACACCAGCTTGTTTTTCAATTCTGTAACTCAGAATGTCTGGATTTCAATAACTTTTTTTTTTTTCCTTCAGGGTACAACGCAAATATTGTAACGAAAACCACTATACATTCTGTGCGTGTCTGAGTACAGTTATTATATACAGACCAGATCATCCTTGTCTCTTTTCTATAGGCAGTATGTATGTACAGCCATTTAATATTTATTTCCCCTAGTAGTCAAAATGTACAAAGTAGCCACAAAACATAAAAGACACAGACTCTGTCTCAGGTTGTTAAAATCTATGGCCTGATCCTGTCATGAGTTTAAGGGGAAGAGGCTCCTGTGGAGCCTGCCTGCCTGCTCAGAGCTCATTGCAGGGTCACAGACTAAATTACTTCTGTGAGTGTTGGTATTAAATGCCCACGCACAAACACCTTAAGATGCATAAAAAAGCATGCTTTTTAAACATGGAATGAGCCTCATGAACGTGCGTAACAATTTGCAAGCACTATAGTTGCATTCTGGTGTCTATGCTGTTGTATTTCCTCTCTACTACCAGACCTAGTCCACGTGGCTGGGACATGCTTTTTAAATTAAGCTGAATGTTAAATAAACTCATGCAGATGATATAATTTGTGAAAGTGTATTTTACTGATTACAGACCTTTTTTTTTTTCAAATGGGGGTTGCTTTCGGATCTATCGTGACAACCAGCCGAAACAAGACCAAACCTTTCCGTAGGGTAATCAGGAAGAATTAGAGTTGGAATAGACATAAGCACTAATATCATGTGCTCATGGAAATAAAATGTATTAGTTAGAATTCCTCAATAATATGATAATCCATACATTCTTGATAATTCTTGATAATATTAATACATATTCTATGACACCCTAGTCTCCCAAGGCACGGTAGTAGGTAAACAAGAGCAGCAACTCTTAAGACCAAATATTGACAAATATGAAATCAGAAATAACACATAATAAACCATTCTTTTTTTTTTTTTTACAAATCAATGAATGTGTTTTTTTAATATATATTATAGTTTTGACTAGTTAACAATTTATGATGGGCATCATATAAAAACATTCCGTCAATATTACTTTGTGTAAAAAATATAAAACCCAGAAAAAACACTCAAAACCCTGTCCCATTTTCAAGTCTTTTTTGTGAGCATTTCAATGGATAAATTTATTAGCAAGAAGTGACAGACAAATAGGAAATGTTAAGTCCACATCAACGAGTATTAATATTGGATACCTGACTTTATGTGTGTTAACCTACGCAGGGGAAAAAGCATCAAGCATGAGCTATTTACAAAAGCAATTTTATGAAAAATTATATTCTTCCAGAATCTAGAATAGAATTGTTTGCAGAAACTACTCAGCATAAATTTTTGAATAGTATATAAATATCAAGATAATTGTGAATTGGTCATGGAAAATTCAGAGAAGAAAAGGGGAGAGGATATTTGTCAGCTAAATTATTCATTGTAAGCTATTTGCTTAAATCCATTTATTATTTGATTAATCATATGATCAGCAAGTTTAGCACCTGTAGGATCTCCTCCAAGAGCAGAAGAGTCAGATGGCAGTGGAGGCAGCAGGGCAGGGTGAAGAAAGCAGCTCCTGCATTGTGCGATGAGACCGACCGCCTGAGCTTGCATGCAACTTCAGGGCCCTGCTGGAGACCATCCTCCAGCCAAGTCAGCTCTGCTGTGGTACCTACCATCTCCCTAAAAATACAAATTCAGATGGATTACTGGCCATGTGGTTATTGCACGCTGATGGCCAGAGGTACTGACAGGGCTTATTGAGACCAGGAAACGATAAATGCAAGACATAACAAGAATGAACTCACTCATTCCTAGGTGGAAAAAAAATACTCCCAAAGTCTGAAGAACTGAGAAGTTCTTTTAATTAACATGCTACTAAATCATCAAAACTTGCATGCTTCCCTCTCCTGCTGACATCATTCATAACTCACTGACTACAATTTTGTTTTGTTTTTTTGAGTTCTGACATGGTAAACACCATTACCTTGCAAAAATCTATTTATCTGTGTTCTATATATGTCAAATATTCTTCTGTTACATTGATGCAACTTCCATTGCAGTTACTGCAATGGGAATTGTACTGATATTACAGTAGAGTTGGCTCAAGATGATTACTTATTACATTTTCAGTGATGAGAAATCTGATCTACAAGTTCTAATTATTCTGGTAAAAATTGTCCCTGACACAGTGCCCAGGAATCCAGTTAAGTTACACCAGAGATTAATTTTTCTCATTACGATTTTTTAATTGTAAAAAGAAGCACAATAAAGTTTATTTAAATTTTACAGTAGTTCCTCTTTAAAAGGTCAGTTTGATATTTAATTTGAAATCAAGTAAAATGGGGGAGGGGTGTGTGTGACAAAGTAATGTTTAAACAATCAGACCTGACAGATGCTGGCAGATACTGTCTAATATTCCTGCATGCAGATTGCATTGAGAGTCACAAGGCTCAAGGTCAGGCATCTATAACGACCCAGAAGGCTTTCTTCTCCACTTGATGCCCAAATTTAAGTTCCATTAAAGCTAATGTAAGATACAGATCCTTACTGGAAGGAGAATAGGCCAATCTTCCAAAATGCTGTATAATCAGTAGTGATGTGATTCATAGTCATCATTCCTAACCTTCGTAAATAATTTTGCAGTGATTAAATAAAATAGTCATACAACAATAAACCTGTTACCTTATCATATATCTCTTGGGGATATGATTCTAGAACCAGTCCAAAAAATGAGGAAAGGATTGTTCCTCTAGCCCCTCCCCTCCAAATGTCAACACAAGTAATACTTTTTAAAATTTGTAAAGACTCCGTGAAAACACTGAGTTTCCAACAAAGTGTTTCAGCTGAAAAATATCTCAATACTTTTGATTAAAATTGTCATTTTAGTATCTCCTGGGATATTCAGTTTGGGTAAAGATTTTTGTGCCACTCAAGTGCATCAAGAGCACCCCAGCTGATGGCACGCTCCATGATTCTTTCTCTTTACTCCTCAGGGATATCCATTTGCATAGACAGCAACTGCTGGATACCTACTTACTACTCTGAAAAATTTATCAATGATTTCCTTCCTTTCTTCCTTCTTTCCTTCCTTCCTGCCTGCCTTCCTCCTCACCCTTCCTCCCACCCTCATGGTAGCTATGGGACCTGCCACATTAATATGCAGTTCTGTCTTTTCTCAGAAAAAGAACACACAACACATTGGTTTCCTTTGCACTTACACAAAGGTTCATCTCTGTGCATGACCTCTCTGCCTAGACATGCCATTTGGGTGGCACTACAGATCCCTCCTTGGGGTACACTATGAAGTCCTGAGAACTGGGAACGGGCATATATAGGGCAGTTGCAGGGAGGCTTGGTGAAATTTCCCGATTCATCAGTTGAGAAGGACTAGGAAAAGCACATTACCTAATCTAACTGCAGGTCTGAAAGAAAGCCTGTGTTTGTTTCTGGGACACTAAAATATTTTTATTAATTTTTAGTTTTCCTCTGTGTGTTCAATGAACTTTGTATTAGAGACAACTGAGTCTTGAAATCACTTCCTGATTTTAGATGGGGGAAAATAGGGTTGGGTGGGATGTGCGGTAGATTTATAAAAATCACAGTCACTTGTTTGCAGAAATATTAATCTGATTTTGGCTTTGCCCGAAGTAGAGTTTTTTGCTGACTCTCTCCATGCCTGTAATTGATCCTAGCTTACAGTTACCACTAATCTTGAAAGATATTAGGCAGGGGCAGCAACATGATTATTTGAGAATCCCAGGCTCATTTTATGGTTAAAAAAAAAGTTAGCAGCACATAGTAGGAGACCTCTCTGGATCTCCCCGTCTTCTTCTCCCTGCCAAGGTGGAGTTTGCCTGCTTGTCCCTTTTGACCCTGCTTGTCAGCTTATATCAATACAAAAGCCTATCTCAGAGAAGGGGAAAAAAGCTAGAGACCTACTTTTCTTTCACTCCATGAAAGCAGAGTTTCTCTTTATGTTTCAGGAGGGCCCCCTCAACGTAGGCTTTACAGAGTTCAAAGATCAACTCTTCCTCTAATCACAGAAAACACATCAGAGTAATCAACATGCTGGGAAAGGAAGGGCAGAAAAATTATGGGACAATTTAATGGTGATTTATTGAAAATTGGTAACTGGCAGCAGCGCTTTATGGAGGAATCTCTGGATCAGCTCTACATTTTACGCCTACTGTGGTTATGAAAGAGGAAAATAAATGGAACCTGATCCCTAACTGAAATTAAAACCTCTTGTTACTCACTGCCTTTGAGACATTGGCATTTCCCGCAGCATAACCTGCTATTTTCTTAAAACATACCCCCAATTTTTAGGGGGTGCATTGTATTTACAGAAAATCAGGACAGAGTAGAGGATTTATAGTAACCACTGTTTTGTATCTTCAACTTGCATGCCTGTTTAGTGTTTGTGAATGAGGTGTCCTGATCTGGGACAAATACTCACGAAGACACTGTGCCAGCATCTCTTGCATAGTTCAGCCAGTGCACCTCAATCTTGACCTCCCACAGCTCCACTATTTCAGTCCCAAAGCTCTTTTGAGCAGAAACTGCCAATCAGGTAAAATGGTGTCATTGTTTCGTGATGTGCTCAAACAGGGACTAGGATGAAACCATCAAACTCATTTTCACTTGGTGACCCAGCCTAGTGAACTCTAGTCATGAGAGGCAGAATACCTACAGCTCCTAATACAAATATAGTCAGAATAAGAAAGCCTTACAGTTAAAGAACACCTGGGCATTAGTGCTATTAATTCCCATTTAAAATGGCCTATTCAATGTGAACTACTGAAGACCTGAGCATATTGATAATGATGAGTAGGGCCAGGAGCAATGAGAAAAGGAAGTATAATGAAGAGATTACAATCAGAAAGGGTATTAAGGGAAATCTTGCTTAATGAGGCTATTGGTATCAAACTACATTATTCATAGGGACTTCTGATTAGAGACAAATGTCAAATGTAACATACATTTCTGGGTGGCAAGTCTCCATTTGCATTTCAAATAAACACTGGTGGTTCCAGGCTTTATCATATCAAACTCTACTTTTAGTTTTAAGTAAGTTTGCTACTTTTACAAAACACCTTTAAATCAATAAGGCAAATGATAAGTAGGTCTCTTAAACATAAAAATACATTTAGACTTAGAAGTCACCCAAAATCCCATGCATTTAGTGTTCACCGATATTTCTAAGAACAGGATGGATAAGGGCTATGCAAGACAGTACTGACTTCTCCGTTCTCCATTTTTCTTCCTATCTTTCCTCCCTGTGTAGTCTGTATTACAACCAAAAGTGCGTTCAGCCTTAGAAGCTATGGCTCTACCACTTGAGGGCAGCGGATGGCTTTCTGTGCTGAATTTGAATAGGCATTTTTCTTTTATTTAACACATTTGTACTTCTTTTTCTATTCTGGGCACCAGCTCTCTGTTTTCCCCTGGTCTTTCCCAAATCCTGCACCCTTTTGTGCTTTTCACTTCTTCAGTAATGTAGTTTACCCACTTCACACAATGAGACATTTCCCTTCATTTAAGATATGCCTTTCAAGGTGCACTTCTCAGTCTCAATGTACCAACAAAGAAAGAACCAACAGAGAGTTAAGTCAGATTGGTCTTCAGAGACTTGTTTAATAAAGCAAGTTGTTCAAAGCTACATTTTAGCACCTTGTGATGTAACTTCATAGAGATAGCTTTGATGTTCTCCCTAAGTATGTCGGCAGAAATCTATGCAATTTGTAGAAAATTATTCTTGGAACACCTCAGTGTAGACAGTAAACAGAATCAGCATAAACCTATGTTTTTGCAATGAATTCTTAAAACATGTCATCAGCACTATCATAATTTGATTTGAATAAGAGTTACATTATGTGAATAAGAGTTACAGTAATTAGTGCTGTAGTTTTAATTGAGCAGAGTGTGTGATGGCATTAATTCAAATTCTGATGAACTGTGTGTCCTAAATATTTGGTAACACTTGTTCAAAAGTGACTTAATCACTGTTATTGTCCTTAGTAGTCATTGTTGGAACATGAATCATACTGAATTGTTTTGGTATTCATGTGGGTCTAAAATGTAAGACCACAGAAATCATACTGTAATTTTCCAAAGCACTAATTAGTGCTACTATGCAAATATGAATAGATAAGGTACATAAGGAAACAGAAAGAGCCATGAATTTAAAATTCTTAATCTTAATTAAAGAAATTTAACTTTTGATGACTAAGAGTGGCTGCATGTATGTGAAGAAAATATCAAATCTCTACATTTATCAGTAAATCAAAAGGAAGAGCCTCCATTTGGCTCCATTTACAGTTGGTACTGTAAGCACACACTGTGTTAAATGACCCTTTGACACAAGTTGCCCCAAAAGTCAGCTTGCAGAACCCCAGGTCCCATGGTACATTATGGTATTAGCCCTCTCTGGGTGGCCTCTCTTCAGTCCTGTGCTTTCAACCTTGTTTCCTGGCTTTTAATGAATGTCTACCCAGGGGCTTCCAGAAAGGCCCAGACTTTTTCTGAGCACAGCTAGCAGCAGAGGATGGATTCAAATGTAAGTCTGGCTCTTGCCAAACTGACTTGACCAGTTGGTCAGCACCATGCCTGGATGGAGAATGAAGGTTCATTCCTTGTCTGGGTTCTCCTTCACTTACAGCACAGAAACTTGGGTCAATGAAGAAACAGCTCCAGAAGGAGGGTTTCAACATTTCCTCTTCACACAAAGGAGCTAGACCCTCATCCCTGTGGTTTATGCCTAAAAAGAAGATTGTCAAGATTGTCAAATGGCTTCAACATCCTTGGTTTTTTGAAGCCCTCATTGAAACATGTTAGTGATATTTAATTTTCAGTTTGACAGGCATTTCTCTAACATTTTTCAACGTGGACCTTAAATGAAGCATATAAAATAACTGTCTTCTTTTGAAACCTTGGTGTACATAAGAATTTATGGGAATTTAAGAAGTTTGAAGTTTCATTAAAAGAGTTTTTGCACTATGTTTTAAAGAAGGAAAAAAAGCACAGATATTTTCAAAAAAAGGTCAAATGAAAAATCATCCTTAAATGACATTTCTAAGCTTATAGCATTTTTTAATATCTGCAAATGAAAAATTATCCCTTATTTGATATTTTTAAGACCATGATTAAGAGTAAAATCGTCAAAGGTAGGGATATCTTAAAATGATGTTTTTACAATTACACTGTTCTGAGAAAAATGTCAGATGAACTACTTTGTGCATGGCTGTTTTTAAGTGTATAACTATAAATTTAAGTGCTAGATTACATCAGTATCAGTGTTTTTCAGATCCCTGTGCTTGTAAAGACATCATTTTAGTATAATCCTTTCTTTAATGCTTTTATGATTACTCCGACATTTAATAAGTGCAACTGAGGAATTTTTCTTCATCTGATGTCTTCAACCATCTAGTTATATGTGAAAATATTTTCAACACTTTATTGTGTTGAAATGTATGTGTCAATAAATATATAAATATACATAAGTTAAATTAGACAAACAGCTGTCTGTCTGGCAGGCATTTTTATCTGGGCAGACTTAGACCTTACTGCAAAAAAAACTCTTTTCCCCCAGTTCAGATGTTGTTACATCATTCATGGGATTGTCATCTCGTGACCAGTAAGCCTTTACTACTGATGTCTGTGCTCAGCTTAATGACAAGTCTACACACATTTTATAGCACTGTGTTGTGCTTCCCTCCTTACCAGCTCACCTCATCTGGTTGCCTGTCCAGCCTACACTTGGCCAGCTACAGCACATGCATGGCAGAGTCCTTCATCACCTGGTGAAAGAGCTATGACACAGGATCCTTCAAACAGAGCATTGCTGGACCTATTGTGGTTATGAAACAGAATCACAGAATCACAGAATGTTAGGGGTTGGAAGGGACCTCTGGAGATCTAGTCCAACCCCTCTGCCAAAGCGATTCAACTACAGCAGGTTGCACAGAATTGCATCCAGGAGGGTTTGGAATGTCTCCAGAGTTGGAGATTCCACCACCTCTCTGGGCAACCTGTTCTAGTGCTCTGCCACCTGCAAACTAAAGAAGTTCCTCCTCATGTTCAGGTGGAACTTCCTATATTCAAGTTTGTATCCATTGCCTCTTGTCCTATCACTGGGTACCACTGAAAAAAGAGTGGCCCCCTCCTCCTGGCACCCTCCCTTTAAGTATTTGCAAGCATTGATGAGATCCCCCCTCAGTCTTCTCCAGACTAAAAAGACCCAACTCCTCCATCCCTTCCTCATAAGAAAGATGTTCCAGTCCCCTAATCATCTTTGTAGCCCTTTGCTGTACCCTCTCCAGCAGTTCCCTGTCCTTCTTAAACTGGTAGGCCAGAACTGGACACAGTACTCGAGTTGTGTTCTCACCAGGGCAGAGTAAAGAGGGAGGATGACCTCCCTTGACCTGCTTGCTATGCTCCTCTTGATGCACCCCAGGATGCCATTGGCCTTCTTGGCCACAAGGGCACATTGCTGCCTCATGGTTATCCCGTTGTCCACCAGGACTCCCAGGTCCCTCTCTGCACAACTGCTTTCCAGTAGGTCAGCCCCTGACAGGGTGGAAAGGCAAGGGGAAAGAAGAAAGGAAACATTCTCCAGAACCCCTAATTAAAGATTATGTTGTAACGGATATGTACAAAGCTTCAGACTGGAAAGAGGGCACAGTCTGTCTTTGAGTTTCAGCATTGTTGAGTCCTGACATCTCAGTATCATTGGGTCCTTTCTCATCATTTATCTCTATATGTGCATTGACGTGCTAGTAAGCACATGTGAGTATGAAAGTACCTATTGGGGATGTTTCATATTTTCACGTTTTTCTTTGTAGTATTTGAACAATTGGCTTTCTTCCTCAAAAACAGTGGCAGTGAGCCAGCTAGTTTTGGTTGTTTGGTTTATTGTTGGGGTTTTTTTGATCCAAAATTCTTCTACTGAAGTTTCTGTATATTTCAGACAAATCTTTTTATTTGCAGAATGACCACAATACTCTCTGGATACTTTAAAGGTGTAGTGCAAGCTTTCTTAGAGTGAATCACTGAACAATATTGAGTTTTGCTCTTACAGATTTCTCAAAAATCTCCTTGTTTAGAAGTTAATTTTTACACATTTTGTTTGGTTTTTTCAGTGGTTTCTTTAGGCATTGACCTTGCTTTAGCTCTTTTTTTTTCATTCAGCCTCACAGATTCTGTCATGAGATGGATCTTTTATAAATTAATAAAGTAATAAAATGAATAAAGCTTGATGTAACATTTCTTAGTGATTGCTGTAATGTTAAAAACATCCAATGAAGCATTAACTTCATTTGATGTTTTTATAGCTAGATATACTGAAAAAACATCAAATACGGATACCCTGAATTTCACTTTTTCACATGGGACAAGAATGTTTTATGTATACTGTCAGAAGACTGCAATGGAAACTTTATAGTACATATGTGTTATCCATTTCTATCTTTTTCCGTTCTCTTTGGCCTTCTATCACTTTTTATTTTGTTTTATTTTTGCATACTTTTTCTTGACTTTGTGACTCAGTCTATCTTCATTCCTTCATTATTAACAATTAAAAACATTCTCGTGAGCCTGTGTGTTCTTCATAGTCCTGTAACATTCTTGGAGCTCTTGCAAGACTGGATGTTTCGAGGGGGATTAATCTTTGGTATTTTAGCCCATCTCTTTTCCCACATGGTTATACTGGTAAACAAAATAACAGATGCCCACTTCCAGCCTGTGATCCCCCACAGTATTAAACTACCAGTATATTTCCTGGCATCATTTTGTTCTGGGACACCGAGAGCTCTCTCATAATGCTTCAGTAGGGTTCAGTTCATTTCATGCACTAGAAACTATTCCCAATAGGGAAATTTTAAATCCGGAAGGAAAAGGAGAATTTAACTCTATGGAGAGTTTGGTACAGCAGTTCCTCAGAGCAGTATAGCAGTGGCTCCTCAGAGCCACTGGACAATCTTTGTCATTTTAGCTGTTAATAAGGAAATGGCCAATGGATTTTCTATAGACAGAGCAGTAATTTTTTGCCTTCACAGAATCATTGGTTATACTTTGACACAAAATGCTGACCCACGGGAAGGCTTTGTCACAGCTTCTGGTAGCTTTGTGGATAAATAAATCCACATCTACTAAAATAAGTCAAACCACTTTTGCAGCATCTCAAACAACAACAAATTATTCAAACATTTTAAAATAGCTGTAATATTAAAAATATTTAATATTTAAAAGATGTAGGTTTTTTAATAAATGAGGATGCTAGAGGTTAAGTTATTTTTTAAAATAAAGAGCAATAGCTTTTGCTGCCTTTTCTCATAAATGTACTAACGCTCCCAATAAAAGGCCAGGAGAATCAGATTAATCACTTTTGCCAGTTTCCAATTTTTTAATGGGAAACAATTCTTTCCAGTGAATACTTTTCCTTTGTCATCTCAGACTCCACAGGGGGTAGAGGACTGTCTTACTTATCTTTAAAGGTAGATGTCTTTGGCATTAAAATTATATTGCAGTCACTAAGGGTTCTGACTTGCATCCCTATCATATTTAGCAGCAAAATCTTACCAGCTATTCAAATAGCTCCCCATTTTATCAGATGTTCAAATTACATACCTGTTTTCAATTTAACTTAAAATGCTGGTGAGCAAAAGTTTTTGAGAAATGGGCATGCTGTCTACAGTATTTTGTTAAATGTGAGAGAGTGAGGGAGAGAGCTTGAGTGCTAGATCAGTGATTGCCCATACTGCTCAATTCTTAATATTACTCTCTGGCAGAGTTTTGGCCCATGTTTTGGCCCTTTCAGTTACTGAATTCATGCCAGGGCATGATTTGTGTGGATAATATGGTCCAAAGACCATTCCAAATAAACAGTATGGACAAGACTGTACCAGGTTATACTTCCTCCACCCCATATGATTCTCCAACCCCATCCAGCACTCTCCGAACGCTTCAGAACTCCTGTGTGCTTCCATATCATGCTCCCAGCAACAAAGCATATATGATTGGTTTATTCATGTCCGAACCACCACTCCGGTGGCTTGAAACACATTCCTCATGATTTCTGAAATATTTGAACATAGACATATGCACACAAACATAAACACACATAACCCCCACAATGAAGGAAATGTTAGTTTGATTATAGGACTACAAGGACATAAGAGAATGCCCAGAAAAAAGACCTACAGTCAAATACTTTCATGTGAACTCATCCGGATTATGGCACTAATCTCTTGGCCAGAGACTAGTATCTGTCCCTCATATTTTGGTGCATATCTCTCTCATCTCTTTTGCTACAAAGTAGTAACCTCTAGCACAACAGTAGGAGGAATGACTAGCTGACATGTTTTCAGACCCTACAATTTATTTAATGTTTTACATGTGTTGGACCCTTTAGGTAAATATTATTTTCATATTCATATAAACGAATATACCTTTGACAAACACAGCCACTAGTTCCTTGGAAATTATAATGTTCTTTTCTGTCTTGGTGGATATTTGAGTCAAAAATATCCCAGACATCTACCCATAATCTCAATAAATAACTTGACAAAGTTCAGAGAAAATTAGAAGTGTCTTCTAGGTTTACACGTCTCATAAATAAAACTAGATCAGTCCCTTTCATATGATCTACAAAGGTCAAAAGGAAGGGAAATGTTCTGTATTGTGACAGCAGTCATCTCTTGCTGGTCACTCAGGTCCTTCTGTCAGTGCAACACGGCTGGCAAGAAAGTTCATGCTTAGATGTCACATTCTTTGGATCTTAATGGTTAAGAGTCTTACTTATCCAGACCATTACCCTAAACCTGTTTTTACTTAGTTTTCCCTCTCTGCAATTTCTCCTCTTCTAAACATGTATTATGAGCAAATATCTGGCCTCTACGACCAGAACTATTTTCAAAACTTTTTGGAAGTCAATGTCCCCTTTAGGAAAATAAAATCAGTCAAATTCTATCTTCAGGTCTTCTTTATAGACCTTTTCATTGTAATGTGAACCTTTTCCGCATCTAGTCTGGCCTTGCAAGAAGACATGACACATTTTATAACTGTTGTGTTTGGGCTTTTGGCAAACTATGTCAAATATTGCTGCCTTGGTTCCACCAAATTAATGTTTGGAAGATTTGCCTTGCAATCATCACAGCTAGAAACTTAATTATGTAAGGGAAAACAGAGACTGAAGAACAATTTACAAGTCTGCCTGTTCCCTGACTATGCTTCATGTTTTGTCTCAAGGGTTATGCCCCCATGTACTAGGAAGCATGAAAAAAATATTTACATTCTGTATTATTTTTAATTAATCATTTAATTAGAGTGGAATTTATGTGCAACACAGGAATAACAGTACTGTGTACATTAGTTGAGGCAAAATGAAGCCAAAGATATATATATTTATGCCAATTTTTTTTTAATTGGACAGATACCAGAACACTAATCATCAATATTTAACAATGAGCAAGGAAGCTATGTTCATTCCAACTACAAGTTTCTTGACTCTGGCTGAAATTACTTTTTCGAAAGGTGTTCACAAAGAACATAATAAATTAACCAGAGTGAAATGTGAGGTTAAGTCTTTCTGGATTATCATAATTTTGGAGCTCTTTATGAGATTGGATGTGGATGAAACATCCAAGGGAATATGAACAAGACCCAAAATAAAGTGTTTCAGGGAAGCCAGAGGCTTCACTACCTGTAAAAATATATGTCTGTATATTTACAAACAGTTATTTGACTGTGAATAAAAATGGATTCATATTGGGCTCATGGACATTCAGTAATGATAACTGCACACAAATGATGGCACATGTTTGGATTTTCATCTACAGAACAAAAAACACCACAGAGTGTAACATAATTCGAAGGCTCAAAAGAATCTGAAAACCAGAGAGTTTAAGGTCAGGGACAGTTTGTTATAACTGCAGTCATTACTCTCTTTTCTCTCTTCTAACTTCTAATCCTTTTGCAGATCTTCCTTCCCTTTACTGTGTGCTTTCTGGAAGTACTCATTACTGCTGTTTAATGTGTTAACAAATGTTAATAGGTATCTCGATGGTAAACTACAAGGCAGGACAAGTAAGATTTACGCACCTCATTTTAAGAAAAATATAATGGAAAAGTGTAATAAAATTAATGAGTAGTGGTTGATTTTTCTACCAGTGTCTAGTTGAGTAATCATGCCGCCCATGGGATTGAAAAGGTATCTTGATTGTGAAATAGTGCCTTCAGCTTTTGACTTTCTATTGCAATATAGAATAATGTGTCCTCAGAGCACAGTACACGGTGTCTGTTTCCTCAGAGCATGTAGTACCCTCTTTGTGCTAATCAGGACGCAGTAAGGATCTTTCTCCTCCACAGGGAGTATGATGGGCTGGGGAGTATCTGCATCAGGTATAGTGAGAGAGGAGGGAAGATTAGTTTTCCCTTAGCAGACAATATGTGATGAACAGAGTAGGGAATTGTTAAAGAGAAAATACATGCGTGTGTTGTCACAACAATTATAGCTTAGATGGAGCAGAACTCCACCTAAAATAGTGTCTGTCTGTGAAATGCGGAGGAAAACAGGGAAAGTTAGGGCTGTGCATGCTGGTAAAAATCCAGCATGGATCAAATGAGTTTTCAGGTGTCCTAGTTTGAGGTAAAACAGAACCAATTTTCTGTTCAGTAATTTTACTTTTCAGTAACCATGATGTCAGGTTATAGGAGGCAACAGTAGAGAATGGTGCAAGGAGGAAGAGTCTAGGGACAATGCCTTCTAGCACTAGCCTTGATTGCGTATAGATTGTACACTGTGTCTTCATTGCATATTTTTTCCTATGGGACCTCTTTTGTGTTGACCGTTTATTTCCATAAGCATCCATACTGGTTGCTGGTCATCTGGGAATTTCTGGAACAATGGGACACAGCAAATTACTAGAAAGTTTTTCTCAAATATGAACTACTGCCTGGCTTCCCAGAACTTGGTTTCACTTTGCTTCAAAGTGTAGTTGTTAAATACTGAGAAATGTCTTGAGCTTCCTGGAATGCTACTAGAGATACAAGAAATGCCACTTGTGGCTGCTCACGTTCTTGCTTACTGTGAGCAGGGGTATTCTCATCAATTGACTGAGTGTCCATGAAAATTACCATCCTACCTGTTTGCTCTGGTAGGTAACGAACTTAGCCTTTCATGATCCAGAGATTCCTGGGGCGATCAGAAGACAAGTAAAAGGGCTCTTAGATGTCCTAGAAAAGCATGTATTTTGCATAGAGCCTATAGGAGGAATGTAATTTTTAACTTTTCACCACTTTCAGAAATCATGGGGATCTCAGAGCACAAACAGACTGGGTGTATATGATAGGAACCTCTGCCCTCAGAAAATGAAGGACTAATCTGTTTATTCCCAAAAGAAAATAAGTGTGAGAACAGGTCTACGCATATTAACGTGTCCCAAAACTGCAATCCTCACAGTTCTAGAATGATCTCCTTCTCTTCATGTTTATGGACTTCTAAAGACAGTACCTTGTTTTCTTTCAGCAAAAACAGGAAGACCTGTACATTGTATAAATGCTTTGGTAACTGTTGCTCCTTTCCTTGTTATCTATGTGGTTTCTAAATATCTTTGCTCATTGCAGGTAATCTGAAGTTTCTTTTGCACAATGGGGATGTCCAAAATGAAAAGGCCTTCTCTTCACTTCCATAGTACCTTATTCAGATGCAAAGTTACAGGTCCTTCTTTAAGTATGTTTGGTTTTGGTTTTTTTTCCTCAAAAAGCATTTCGTTAGAGGGGACAAGAGGGGACAGTACATCTTTTATGTCAGTCACATTTAATTTGAAGATCAGAACTTGTTGATGTTGTACTTACTGTCATTCTCCTTTACCCCAGTATTCTTAATAACCTTTACTTCCTGTTCCTTCTCCTCCCTTTTTGTTGTAAAAATGGATGCTCTACCTATTTTACTGGAAGGTCCCTGGACTTTATGATAGTTGTCTATCAATGGATCTCCTCAGAAACTGAGGACGTCACTCTTTCCAGTAACATTAAGTCCTCTAAAGAAGTGTCAATCCTGGACCAATTTGAGAAATTGAGGCATGCGTTTTTCTTTTCTTTTTTTTTTTTTTCTTTTTGTTGTGAGAATAATCTTTTAAAGAAAATCTAAAGTTGCACCCCTCATTATGAATAAAAGTACATTAAACATAAACTCTAACATTTAAAACATCAAGATTGCACTTACATTGTATAATCACTACACAAAGGGCCAATAATCACTTTGTTCAAAAGAGATAATGCAGCATAATATAAGTAGTAGTTTAAGCAATTATCTGGTAGAACAGTTAATCACCATCCTCAGTTCACAGCCTTTTGTTTCTCAGGAATACACATGTCAGATTGTAATTAAATGCATTCACACTATTCAGTGCTGTGCAGGCTGCCTGGGTGAACAGTGGAACCAAGCTGGAAAACACAATACAGACAAGTTTAGACACAGTTTTATGGTTGTGTCTGCCTGGCATGGGGTCCTTGCTGACAAATTTGTTATGTAGGGGTGAAACCACATGGCAGTAAATTATTTATTAAAGAGCGTAATTTATGGTAAAAATAATGGCTATAGAAAATTTATTTTCACAATCCTTTTATACTTTCAGAGCATTTTATTACAGCATGGATTATCTGTCCAGATTAAATATTCTTACTCTAAAATTAAAAGTGAACTGGTTTTGGAAATGGAGTTATTAATCCAAAATTGGCCTTTAAAAGGAATTACAACATCAAGGGGGACACACCCCCACTCAGGAAAAAAAAAAAATCCACAACCCAACAGAAACAAAAAACCCAGCCCTAAAGACAGACATTTTTCCAAAGTACATCTGCAGGTGCAGTTGCAGTTTTTAGAGTAGTCTGTGGCCGGTTGAAAGGCAACTAATCTGTGAAACAATTTGTGTTGCACACAGTGATCTGTGAGAGACAAGAAGGGAGGGAAAGGCAACTTTCTTATTTTGCAATGTGGTTATTCTGTGGCTTTCCTAAGACAAAATTCCAACCTCTAATGAAGACAGCTGAGACATCTGTAACACAGCACAGTCCTCACCATTGGATGCTTGTAATTATGGTTTTGAGAAATGGTGACAACTGGTCCCCACAGCCAGACAGAAGTGTTCTAGGCTTGCTGTGAGACAGCTGTGTTGTAGCTGTGTGCTCTGTGCTAAGATATAGACCCTTGTGATTTCCCAGGCTGCATATACAATGCTGTCTTAGATGAGTCCCAAGCTTGAGTTTTTGCCCATTCCACACTTGACACTTCAGTGCCAGTCTATATTAAGTCTGATAACTGTAAAAGATCTGTGTAAAGTAGAAGACCTCTTGCTAGCAATAGAGACACCAACTTAGTTTCTCATCCATTTCAAGCAGGGGAAAACCAAAACAAACCCCTACTCATACAGCTTTAGTTGAAAGTTGTGTATGTTTTAATGTAATGTATAAATTGAATTTACTGGCCTAGGACAGATCCTATTAAGCCTGTATTTCCTGCTATATTTCACACAATGTTGGTTTTAACTTTCTAATCCAGCTATTCATGTAGTTAGATCTAATTTAGTAGTATCTTCTAATGAAATGAAAATGTAATGGAAAAAAAAAAAAGACTTATACTCTTCCTAACTCCCTATATTAAATCAAAATATTTAAACCTCTGATTTTTTTTTCTATTTTTGCAGTACATTCAGGCATATGCAACGAACACAAAGATCTGAAGCAGTTTGGTTTTTTTCATAAAACTCTTTCTCTAATACATATTTGCCCATACCTTCCATAATAGAGATCCTTTTTTTCCTACATGTACATAAAGGTTATGATGGGCTTTGTTCTCAAAGTTCTTGCTATAGTGCTGTAAATTCGTCAAAGTGATATGAAAGAGCATGCAGTGGATCTTCATGGAAAAGAATAAGTTCTTCAGAAAATATAACAAGTTCATCAGAAGTCCTGTAAATAAGGTGGCATTTTGTTTATAATTCTCAGGACAGTGATGTCTTGCTGTGATTGCACTGAGTTTGAAAGTATTAGTACCTGGATAATATAGATACTATAGTATGAGCCAACCGTAGCAGGATGCAGCAAATTCTGATATGGTAAATAAAAGTGAGACTATTTGATGGTCTTCTTAAGGCTGTCCTGTAATGATTATCAAATGTTGATGAATATTCTTTTAAGGAACCTGGTTGAGAGAGTCAAAGGTGTTAGACACTTGGAAATGTCTGTATTCTCAGCACGTTTCTGAATATTCATTCAAAATTATCTGTTCAAAAGTCAATATTCCAGCACAAAGGGTTTCAAGAGCACATGGACTAACTGTGTACCATCTTCAACATGAATCTGCAATGAATGGCCATAAATGTACACGCTCAGTAACATATTTTCCATAGTCTGTGGTAGGCTCATGGTCAGGTAGACAAGCCAACCAACCTAGAAAGACATTATGCGTATGCAGCAAGGTATTATATTCTTATAGGTACTCAACTCAACCATTTTATCTGTATTGCAGATGTAATTGTTCAAAGTCAGGGAGTACAGATATTTGCTTGCATTCATAAAAAGCTGCAGATCTCATGACAACCCCACCATTCTTTGGCACAAAGTGGTGCTTGAAGAAAACATTACTTAGCAGTATTTAATTTACTTTTTTTTTTTTTTAACTTGAGAACAAGACAGTCTGTGAATCAAATTGCTTTTAATTTAACAATTGATCATTTCAACAAATAGTCAAATTTGGTTTTAGCAATTTGAGAAAAAAGTCAAATAAAATGCAAATGAATAATTGACGATGAAATAAGGATGACAAGCTACTTGGCAGACAAATGTGATGAAACTGCAGAGATGCAGAGCTTGCAATCTGCCTTCTTATATAACGTATATTATGTAATACACATTGAACTTCTGTAGCCTATTTAAATATTAACCCTTCATACGTTTGCTGGTTCCCCAAGGGACTGATCATCCTGTAGACTTGTATGTTTTTCTGGCTCACTAAGCAACTTCTGTTTAACATCTTAGACATTGGCTCAGCTCTTCTCATTGCTGACTCCTGCTTACCTTGGAGTAAAGGAAGAGAGCATGAGCAGGATGGAACATGGTGGGTAGTTCAATGTGCTGTGATGAATGTTATACAACAGCATGAATTATGATGGAATCCTAAAACAGAGATGGTAACAAAAATGAAACCAGCAGGAAAACTCTCATTTCCTTGAAAAAATGGCCCTGTTTAGAAGGGAAACTACCAAAGGATTAAGGGATGTTGCTTTAACAGTTTAAGGGGCAAATGCAGTGCTTTCCACTCTATCAGTCACTGCTTACATACAGGGAGACTGCCACCTTTGTATGTTCATATCCTATAAAAGGGAAGCTTATTCTGCTCTCCTAATAGCCAATCTCATGGCTGCTAAAATCAGTAGTCTTCCCAGTGAAATGAAGTTGTACCAAATCGTCATAACTGTGTGTTTATTGCATCCTCCCAGTAAAATATTAGGTGGCCTGAAAATGTGTGTATTTTGTATACATTTTCAAAAGAAACATTTCAAAAAACCCATAAATTTTCCAACAAATAAAAAGCCCAAAGTGAGAGAGCAGAGGGGCTACCTTCTTCCCAGAAACAGAATCAACTCAGTATAAACTCTTCCTCAGAGCTCAAGGGATTAATTATCTAGGAAC
The DNA here is from genome assembly GCA_013398295.1 of Chionis minor. Lineage (NCBI taxonomy): Eukaryota > Metazoa > Chordata > Aves > Charadriiformes > Chionidae > Chionis > Chionis minor. Next base: position 355,802 of record VZSF01003009.1, read on the forward strand.
ATAAACTTTCATTTACATGGATATTGAACAACTTTCTTCCTGATAAAAACGCCAGTCCTGGAAAGTGCTGAATGACTTTCCCTCTTCAAAGAATTGCATGCTCAAATCTGTGGACTGGGCAATTTATTCAAAAGCAACAATAGTACAGCATTACTGGAATGCTCTTAGTCCTAAAAACATTAGAATTGGCAAAGGCATGCCAGAAGTTATTTAAAATTTGTCTCTTTGTCTGAACTTCTCCTTTAATCACTGATGCTGTTATTATTAGACTTATTTAAAGGAATAGTTTCCCATGCCCGGGTGTACTTCTACAAGACTCAGACTTTTGAAACATTCATGCTTGATTCCTTGGGAAGACTACTTCACAGCCCATATTTTAAATAAACTTGAATTTAAAAAGTCATCCTGTCAGCTGATAGCTTAAAACGTTCTTTAGTACTCCTTATCAGCACTGTCTCAGATATGACCAGTGACAAAAACAGCTGCAGCTTTTAGAGTTGTGGGAGAGCACCCTTGTAAATCCACAAATCTTATAACCTGAGTGTCAAGAGCTCACACGTACAGGTAGACTCATTAAGTAAAACTGGGTTTTGCAGCTACTGCACATAATATGTAATAGAAACATAATAACTTGACAAAGGATTTTACTTCTTTCTTGATCTAACATGTGTCTTATTAAATATGTGTTGCTTTTATAAATAACTCACGGTTGTTTATTCTCCCCAACACATGCATGCAACTTCCCCATTAGCATTAGTAACGCTCACATGTACATGAGAGACTGTTAAACTGTGCAATATATATTCTATTTATAAAACTTGAAGATCGAAAGTTAGCATTAATGAGGAAAAAAAGCTATGCTTGCTTTTCTATTCTTATTAAAGGTAGCACTTGTATAAATTGTTTTCTTCAGTCATTGTAGAGTAGCTGTTTAAAGTAACTACCATGCTAATAATGTAGTCCTAGGTGGTTGGGACATCTGAACGTTTTAAAATGTTGATTAAATTAAGAAGGGGGAGAAAGTCTTTTTAAGAGTATGAGCTCATATTCATTACAGTAAAGATTATTAAGACATTGGGAACTCACTAAGGTAAAGTCATTATCTTTGTACAGCAAATTTAATTTGTAATAAACAAACTCTTGATCATTAATTCTCACCACTGTACTTCATTCTCTACGTTGTTCAAATTGGACAGCTTCTGTAATAAAGCCCACTGGAAAAAGAAAGAAGAAGATTTTAAAATTATTTTTTAATACGTTTCACCTTGTATTCAATAGGTAAATGGATAGTTACAGCAGGGGGAAAAAAAGGAGAAATACTGAGCAAATAACATCTTAGTAAAATCTTTTCTTCTAAGAAATAGCAGAAGACACAGATGACATTGATGAGGGGAGGGTGTTATTGTTATTCTCAGTGTTTTGATGTCATTACCATGTTATTTCCATTGTTCTGACATAATCACTTGTTTGTTCTAATTGCACCAATCTCAACAGCATGATATTTGTGTCATTCATCAGCATGAATAAATAACTCGTGTTTTACTGTGTAATTCATACATGTCAAACATACATACAGTTAAAGCTTTTACACACTATAGCATTCAATGTATACATTATCCTATTGCAGAAAATGTTTTGGGTTTTTTTTAATGTGTTTACCAGACAGACTTAGATGTAGATAATAAGGTACACGTGAAAACTGTGGCCATTGCAAGTCATGGAATGAACCTTTTCTTATATGTGGACTAGGTTATTCTACTTCTATCAAGGTTTTAACACACTATTTTCAGACAGAAGCATTATTTCTACCCATTTTCTATGGAACCTCAAGAGCAGCAGTTCAGTCGGAAGTTGCAGGGGGAGCATACGTGTAAAATTATTTTTTTGTACAAGCTCTTCTTCTTGCAAGACCTTTCTTGCTATTATTATTCAAGTTATGTATTTTGGGATGCTGTGCTGTCTATTGAGCACCGTGTCTGTTGGTCTACTTAGACATACGCATGAGCAAATGGTGCCCTGAATTAAAAGGTTTGCATTGCACTTCAGAATTGCTGGCATAAGGCATAAAGCCAAAACCTAAAATACAGAGGAGCATTTTTCATACAAGCTTCTCTGTAAATTTTCTACCTCTGCCTGCCAGACACGGTAACTAGTGGAAATAAAGTATAAGGCACTATATCAAAGGTGTGTATCTTTCTGAGAATTTGTGTGTGTGTATACATGTATTTTTTTATTCTCTCTGTCTACATACTCTTTGCATAGTTCATATGCCTGACTGACTGTCTCCTTCTCTCTGTATATATGTATCTATCAAAAAATAGATATTCGCAAGCTTTAGTCCAGTCATAAAATTTTATAGTTCAATGATACTATTTCACTGATGGCACCTCAACTAAAAATTTTGCTATACAAGATGTGAAAACATAAAAGGCAGAGCAAGGTACAGTGTGTTTCAAGTACAGAAACCTCCAGCGCTGAAGCAGGAAATGCAGTTCGGGTTTACAGTGGTCTTTTTAGTAGATGTATACTAGCAATTAATTTGATCTGTAGTCTAAGAGGCATTTTATAATTAATTTCTCAGCATTTACCACATACAAGCCATCACTTTAGAGTGCTCTGTCATTAACAAAATCCGATTTTTTCATAGAGAATAGGCATACTGATCTACATTTTCCCATGCCGCCTAGCCAGAATGGACTCGAGGGATATTATCTTATTCAGAAAGAACCTTTCAAGGTTGAATAAAAGAAATGGTGCAGGGTCCCTGGGAGAGGGAAGTGATCATCATTTTCACCTTCAACTCTTCTTTGATGTGGCAGAGTCAATTTTTAATCAGCAGCCATCAGACTGGGCTTCATTTCGCCTTACAAAGTCCTATTACTCTGCCACTTTCTGGAAGGAGGTGATAAGGACAATGCTCTTCTTTTTCTCTTCATAGAGCCCCGCATATGATGAGTCCCTTTGGAGAGGTTTGATAAAAAAAAAAAAATGAGTGAGTATGTAGGGATAAAGGTCACCTCTCTGCCAGAATTAACTCTTCAAGACAACAAACTTTTGATTCCAGTGTATTTGTTTTTAGCAATTCTCCTGTATTCTTCTATGTGTAGTTTTTGTGGTCAGCAGTAACGAGACAAGGGTTAACCCCCATGAAGCTTTTGATCTAAATGCTACTTCAGATTATTGGTCTGCAATAGAGGGAAACAATGAAATGAAAAAAACCACCAACAAATAAACACACACACCCTCACATACCGCTGACAATTGCTCCAGTACTAAGTGGACATTTTGAAATAAGCAACACAAAGGAAATTACATAAAATTAAAATACACCTATTTTATCAAACTATCTCAAAGTTATCCTTTATTGTAAGAACACACCACGGATCCTTACAGATAAATGACGGAAGAGATACTCCCTACAATCATTGAAATTGAAAAAAAAAAAAAAATCCCCCCTCTGGAGGTGTTTTTTATGTTAAATAAACCTAAATTATTTTTTAAACTATGCATTCATGCAGAAAAAAACCTCTATAATCTCTTAGTATCATTTATTGTAGTCAGCAGTCTTAATTGCCTTCCTGAAATGGATCAGAGTTCTGGGAATTACACACTAAAATGATGTTACCACTCTCCAGTCTTCACATTCCTTGATATAATCTCATTAAAAATATCAAGCCTCTAGGTGAGGGAATACATATAGATGCTAAATGCATTTTAAGCAGGAGCACCTAAACTGATGACCTAGTTATTACAGAACAAAGCAGCTAAAGATGAATTTTAATGCTGAAGTAAAGCAGTTTTCTTTTTTAGTTATTACTATAATTATTAACATGTTTTTGGGCTGAATATTTTTATTACCTCTGGAAAAAAAGATTATATTTGTGAACCAATCAAAACAATGCGATGACATTTTTGGAGTAACATAAACTCTTATTTTCCAGTAGACCACACAAGTTAAAAAAAAAAAAAAAGAACTCAGTATAACCCAACAGTTTCATTAGTTATAATTACTATAAAGAGATGGGAAAAGAGATATGCCAAGTTGCAACTTTTGTTTCAAAAATTCTGTGTTAAAAAAAAATCTCTAGAGAAAATAAACACATCTCCCAGCCAAATAAGTGACAAGAGAGGGGGAAGTTATGATGAATTCCACATACGAAATAATTAGATTTTAGAGAATTGGATTTCTTTTCATAAATTGCAAAGAATACTTCTGTAAGAACTAATAGTATATAGCCTGAAATATCTCATGTGCTCTGTGATCTGATGCATTGCAATAAAAAATCATTTTGTCTCTGGTGCAGATTAACAGAGGCATTGTGGACTGGCTTTCAAAAGAAGTTAACAAAATCTGAAATATTTCAATATTTTCACTATAAGTGTTATCAAGCTGGCTGGGTGTGAGTCCCATGGATTATGTCCATGGTGCAGGGCAATGTAAATTAGCTTGATGAAAAGAATGACTGCTACGAGACACTAGACTTTTGAAACAAATGATCATAAACACTTTCCTAGTGATTGCAAAAGATTGTACAAAAAAGCAGTAACCTAACTCAAAGTGAGGTAGTAGTGGTTTTTGCATATGATAAACTCAGATTCCAGAGGTTTATAACCCAAGTGCTGAAATTTGTTTTTCAGAAAAAAACCATGAAAATAATACATAAAACTTTTTTTTTTTTTTTTTTTCTTTCTTTAATAGTATCATCGGTTTGTCGTGAGAAATGGCCTGCTTAGGGGATTGGTGACACAAGATAGTGCATTTCATGTCATGGCTGCCAGTTCAGATCTGTCATGTGTACATGAGAATAATTACCCTCTGATGGCTGTTTAGTGACTTGTGTTATAAGTAGCAGTATCACAAGGGGTGATAGTGGGCACCGTAGTGGAAGTCTCCACAGGGAAGGCTAAGGATTATATGAGAAAGAACACTGAATTTCCTTTTCCTTTTCTGGAACTATTCCTCCAAGCTAGGCCCTTAGTTCGCAGAAGCTTCCAGTCTTATAGCTTGAAGAGGATTTAGTTTTTCTTTTTTCTTTCACTGGTTATAGTACCATAACTAAATAGAGACAGAAGCCTTCTCTCACCTGAGAAATTTTAATAGTCTTTCACTTCATATAAAAAAGAAGGGTCAAACTTGACCTGTACATTTTGATTTAATTGATCAGTCCTCATTACTCTGCCTTGCTGTATTAAGTTGTGTGAATATTTTGCTGCACTTTCACATGGCCAGATCTCTTCCTGTACTTTGATAGGGCAAATGGAAGGCAAACAGAACCACCTGAGAAGAATTAGCTATGGAAATCACATGAATTAAGATGTTAACTTCTCCCTTGCACTTGGCTGTGTGGGGATTTTTTCAACATTTAATGTTTATTTTTGGTTCTATTATTGGTCCTATTATTTTTGGTCCTAAACTTTAGTTCACAATTCCAAGGACTACAAATATGGAGTATTGATAAAAAGTCTTGGTAAAGATGAAGGTCACCAGACCTGTCAAGAGGAAGGCTTTTGATATAACATTCCTCATATATAATCTTATGGCATCTTCTTCCCTCTCAGAAGTATAGCTCAGTGGGATCTGATGATCAGGGCAAGACTCATAAACTCAGTGGGTGACATGGTGGGGTTCAGATCAAACAAAAGCTAATTTAGGCAGCTGCTTAAGCTTTGTAGCCTCTAGAATTGCAATACCTCTGGTCATTAAGATAACTTCTGCTTATGAGTCTCAGCATTCTATGGTGCAGACTGTGTGTAATACATTCCTTGCTCTAAAGCACCAAAGAGACTTACTGCCTACCGCTGTGTCTGCAGGGAGGGAATCTGACCATGTCAGATCTGCAGGCCCAACCATCTAAAGCGCTCCTTATGTTCTTGAGAGACATTGGCCAGATGTAGGAGGCAGAGGTGAATGTGAGGGTCACTCCCAGACACTCTTCAGATTCCAGTTTTCTCACTGCATATAAATTACTTTAATGTCCTACACAGCCACGGCCTAAGGAGGTCTAAATCTAAGTTAATTTCTATTCCAAGTCTGCAGGCACAGCACAATCTTTTTGCTGCTGTGCCATCAGGCCTGCCTCCCTTAACATCGCTCCTGCTACCCCAGACAAAATTATCCACGGAGCTACTCATACATTTCCTCCACTCATTTCAGTCAAATATTAGCTGGTTAAATCACCTATATTATTTAGTTAATCTAGAACATTTTGATTTAAACAAATTAGTAAACTATTATAAGAAGAGTGGAGCTGGCAGAATAATGAGTTGTAAGCTATAGCGGAGTCATAGTCAATAAGGTTTAACTTTTCTCAGCTGACACAGATGCAGTAATAAGTGTACATTTATCCACAACTGGAAGGACTTGAAGATCTAACAGGAGAAAAGGAAGAAGAAGAACAAAGGTGCTCATTAACCTAAGGAGGGAGATAAACTTCTAAGTTGCTTATAGGGGTATCATTTAATGTTCACTTAATGTAAAGTGGTAACCTTTGAGCATTAACAAAAGCATGAGTGCTGCTGCATGAGTATGCAGTGAAATGTCCATCACTCAACTTTGAAACTGAAACTCTTTACAAACAATGTCTATATGACATACAAGGTTTATATTAAAAGAATGTTGCTCAGGTTGAAAAGTAAAGTACTCAGAATTTAGAAAATGTAAAAGTTAGGTAACTTGTGCATATGTACGATAACATGCAAGCTTGAATGATAGGATCACATACTTAACCACCCTCAGTGGCCTCATTTTATCTGTTGCCCAACATGATCCTTGGCAACGAACCTCTTCATCATTGGTATTCTCATTGCTATTGTTCAGCCATAGACCTTACTCAATGTACACTGCCCAAATTCTGTTCTGAGGACACAAAGGCTAAGTTCCATAGTGATTTTTCTGTGACCATTCATTAATGTTATATATATGTAGTTTAAAATCTTAGCTAATGTATTTCCCGTGATCAGAAGTGATAAGCTGTTTTACTATTAGGGATTTTTTTGGTATAAGACGGTTTCATATATTTTGGTTGAAGATAGCTATGTCAAAATCTCTGAAAATTTGAGCAAAAGAGATTAAAGTCAGAAATACATACTAATTTTAGAAGGCCAGTTTAAGACCTCAGAACCTCATTTTTGAGGCCCTTCACCATTACATTGCTCTTTATACATATGCTACACAGGCCCACCAGTTAATCAGTCCTGTAGATCACATACTAAGGGGTTTCATCCCTAAAATGCAGAACACATAACTTTAGATTAGCTTTAGAAAACTTTGTTTAGTTAGCTTACATTAACATTGCATAGCAACTCTGTGAGAGAGTCAGGGCCAACACTAAACTCGTCAGTGGCGTTCAGTTACTATTGCCAGAAGGTAAACATTTCCTTCCTTTCTTACTGGAGTTACTGGGGTTTATTTAAGGTTAGAGCTCTTACACCATTTGATAGTCTACACACTTGCTTGCACACTCTGCCTCCATTACATTCCTAAGGTCTTGACTTCCCATTCCCCTACCAGGGAGGTAGCTGCTGATTGTGTCAGTTCCTGCTCTGAAGCTGCTCTCCATACCAGCCTTGGATGTCACCAGTCAAGGTCTTTGGGCATACTCTGACATTCATCTCCAGGCATCTCTCTGACATCCAGGTTCTTACTCAATTTCCAGGAACTTTCCTTCTGCCAGGGCCTTCACTTTCTTCTTTCAAGGCCCCTTTCTTCTTTCTGCAAACAGTTCTTCCTTTTGTGAACCCATCTTTTTGATCCCTGGGCCACAGGTTTTCTGGGCTGAATACTCCAGTGTGATGCATGATCAGCCTCCTTATGGGTGGTTCTGTCTCATGTCTCTTTATTAATTGGAGGATTCAAGATGTGCTGCTTTTGCTTAGCAAGGTGACCTATTTTCAAGGTTTATAATCACACCTTACCAGTTGCAGCTAGTGAGTGGCAAGTTTCTGCAAAAGTCCAAAAGTTTAGTTTGGATCATTCTTTGCCTTCCCCTGCCCCATACATCCGACTGTCTGCCACCTGTTAGCATTCAGTTTTAACTATTTTTTTCACCTGTAACATAGCGCACGCTAAATTTTCAGAGGTTTGAAAATTTTTGAAATTTGGGAAGATTTTTCTGGAAACAGTAATATTTAAACCTGTGGTATGGTGGTGCCTTCCTACCAAATGCAATGCCCATGTGCTAAAGCAAGAAAAATGTCAAAATGGAAACTTCCCTGTATTTTTTTAACATAGGTGAAACATATTCTTCAGAAACATCAGAACTGTTGGACTGATATCCAAGCAGTTCAAGATTGTCCGGGTTGTAAAGACGGAAAATGGAAGTTTCAAGTAGCCCTAGTAATAGATGTTTATTATAGGTAAGTCTTTATTCCTTAGAGAGAAAACAGGAGAAAAAAAAAAGTCCTTTTTGGTGGATATAGGACAAATAGGGCAGAACTTCCTAAATAATAGTAATAACAGAGTTCCTTATAGCATATCTCATGATTATTTCAGAGTTCCCTTACTTCTCTCTGATTCCAAACATTTTCCCAACATTTATTATAATTTTTAGCACTGCAAAATTATTTTCTAGTCTAGGATTGCAAGCATTTCCAGAATATGCTTTACAAATAAATGCCTTGGTGTTGAAAATAATCCATTGAGCAGTCAAAGACCTCAGACAGCCAATGTCACACCGAGTGGTTTGGAGAAAAACAGATGAGTTGTGTGGTTTTAAAATATTAGTGGATATTTTTCTTTCATCCTGACAGTCACCTCCAGTTTTATAACTGGCCAAGCCCAACTACAGAAAGGATTCCCGTGCAGAGGGGAACACTCAGAGGCAGATCTTTGATTTTTACCTGATTGTTAATTCCAACTTTACCAGATATAAAAGGAATATAAATTTGGTGCTTTTTTATTTTTTTCTTTTTTTTCCTCTTTTTTTTTTTTTTTTGTTTTTTCCCCTGAAAAGAAAAAGGAAAAGAAATTACGAATATATGGTTTATCACCAGTGGAGATTAAATGGATTCCATATTTAGAGAATTTGTCTTTTTGTACTTCTGCTTGTAATACTCCTCACTGGGTTTTAGATATGCCAGATCTTACTGATAGCAGTTTCATGGTACAGGGCTATTTGCAGTTCAGTATTCTGAATACCTTAGAATAACTTCAGACTTATGGTATCTTCTGTTCCCAGTGGAAATACCTTCCAGTATTGCAACAGAATGTATCTCGCTAAGACTGTTATTTCTAATCATATGTAGTTTTTCTCATATGTTACATTTTTTTCCTCCACTTTTTTTCACATCTTCTCAAAGTTTCCTCAGAAAAGAAAATCATTTGACATAATAAAGGTTTCTTTTTTCACATTGCTTTGTTAATTAAAACTTGGTGAGTATCTGTTTATGTGCAGATCACCTTATCAGAATATTTTCTAACAGTCTTCTCTGCACTGCCAAACATAAATTGATTTCAGTGATCCATTAGGTGCTAATTTAATTAGAATGATGTTATACCTTCCATTTGCATACTTAAAAGTTACTAGTATATCAAAATTATCTTAAAATTAAAAACTCACTACAAAACATTTGCAAATACTGAAAGGTTTACTTTTTGACATCAATGCCTCATATTGTCTATTGATTGATGAACACCGGTCATTTTACAATGACAGAACTTCTGTGTCTCAAAGATTCGTCTTCAAGATACTCTAGGAATTCAGTCTGAATGACAAAAAAACATTGTCAGTACTTTAACCACTGTGTAACTGTTAGAACTCTGTTATGTTATTAATATTTGCTACTTGATCATTCACACTTGAAGGAATATTTTGTACCTACCCACTCCCAGGAAGAAGTATGGGGTTTAGGTCAAGAATTAGTTAGCTTTCTATACAGGAAAAAAAAAAAAAAAAATTAGTATCTGATTTTCTTCCAACTCCTGAATATGCATAAAATACACTAAAAAAACCCGAACCATACCTTTCTGAAGATGTAGAAGACTGTTCTTATGTGCCTGGAAAGAAGGCAGAACGAACCAGTAACGAGTATTCAGACAAGATGCTACCCTCAGTAGGTTAGAGAGCTAGTAATCGGGCTGCCTTTTTGTCATGTATGAACTGTGAAATATGTCAGTCCTTATTTACATAAGGAGCTAATAATTATTTGAAACGTGCTCTATAGAGTGAAAAATAATGGTTTTAGTTTATTGTTATGTTAAATATTTTAGGTTAAGGTATCTCATTACAATGCAAATGTGTGTAATTGTTTCTTCCCCTACAATAACTTTTGCCAAGGCAAGTGATTGAGCCAAATAAGGCTCTGCAATTTGGCTTTGATGAAGACAGACAGTTAGTCAACTTCTGCCTCTATAAAACAGTCAGAGCAAGTACAGATGTCAGATGGAGAGTTCCTTAGGCTGTCTGGTGACCTCCATGCTACTGAGTAAAAGTCAACAGCTGCTTCAAGTACCACTTGTAAGGATGATGGACATTGATTAAACCCCATTGGGAATCTAGAAGCTAAAAGGACTAGTGTAGGAACATACAACCTTTGCCTCAGAAAACATTTAAAAAATTCCTAACTGTGCTCAACTAGCTAAGTAGATTATCATTTAAGTAAAAATGGTAATTTATGTAAAAAATGTGTTTCTTTATGGTGGACTTTGCACTAATTGTAACCATTTTTAATGAAAGATTATCCTATGATCTGTTAAAGTGTTAAGAACAAGCAAATGCATGGTGTAGTTTGGAAATGAAGTGTACGATAAATGCAACGGTGTGAGTAAATGCATTACCATACAAGTTCCAAATCACTCTGTCCTCCCGAAATAGTTCTATATAATGCATATCCATGTTTCTTGAGTGGTGACTGACAAAACCTCAAGGCAGGATGTAATCGAGAATATTGCAGAGCTCTGTATGAAACAGAATGGATTAATCATTTATGAGTCTTGGCAATGTTGGAGTAGTTCTATACTTATAAAAGCTAAAACTTCACCTAGATTTAAATAAGATCCACAGTTAAATTACACTGTGAAAGATGGACAGTGAAACAAAAAGGTCAGTACTGAGGACTGATTGTGGTCTTTCTTTTCTTTTTTTAAATCCAGCTAACATAGTGTTCCTTGCGCTATGGTAAGAATGTTTGATCAGTGAGAGCATGTTTTAATGCCTTGAGGTGTAAAAGATGTTTTTTAGACAGACACAAGAGAGCAAGGATAATAATTTGGACAAGATGTTTCTAAAGGACCAACTACCAGCAAAGTAATCAGCTGCTGGGCAGAGAAAACACTGGGGGAGGAATGACACAAAGTAGAGTGACAGTATCAGCAGAAGACAGCAGAGCTGGAGGACATTCTGTATTACATTGTACCATCCCGCTAGTGATGTGTAGGCAAAGATATAATCATGCTACAATTTGATAGAAAGAAAAATATTCATATGGCACTTACTTGAATGCTTAAGCCAATTATGTCTGACTACAGTAACTTATTAATATGTCTGTATTATGAAGCACTTAATTGACATTTGATTATCAATCTAAGGCCAAAACTCAGACTGTAACAAATTAACCTAAAGTAAATAAAGATAATATAAAGTTTATTAAAATCAGCCTCTATCAGTTTATAAATTACTTACTCCATACTATGAACAAAGAATACTAAAGTATTTACAGAAATATCAAAAATATATGAAAAAATAATTAACAGAGTATTCACTTTAAGATTCACATACAACTGCATATTTCAATAATAAAATCCGTACTTGATTAAGAAAAAAATCCAAAAGGAGTCTAGTCTTTGCTCTAAAACCTTATTAATTCAAACATCTCCATCAACAATTGTACTATGTAAGCATGATGTCTAATTTTTAATGAAAATGACATGATCTGCATGCATGGTCAACATAAAAGACAATTTAGTCCTTTATGTTTATAAGAACACAGAATCACTGGCTGTGGGTGACAGCTAATTTCCTCTAGTCTCTTTATGCCCTGCAGCTATTAATGCACGCTGATCTTCAAGTATTATTGGAAAAAATTAAGCACAAACATAAAAAGAACAAAAAGAAAGCCATCCATTTTAGGCTAATTTCAACTAAATAATTTGAAATGTACTACTACAGTTAAAGAATATATAATGCTGGACTAACAATTTTGTATGAAAAACAGTCTGATATCACACACACACACACAAAAAGCCTATTATAAAGTACAGATGTTCTCTTAGATTAGGAAAAAAGTTCTCTTTTAGTATATTTAAACAAACCATATGGGATTCATTTTAGTCATTTCAAAGCTTTTTTAGGTATTTCTTGAACAAATACTTAAGGTGTATGATATGCAATGTAAAAAACCTCTCTAACGTACTTTTATTCTTTGGTATTAAAAAGGTACAAGGCAATAATTTAGGAACTTAATACCGAATGGATTAACTAGAGACCAAACACTAGTAAAATAGGAAAAAAATGAAGCAAAACAAAACTTTCTTCTTGGTTTTACGGCCTTTGCCAAATCATTCCCTATTTTTTGTTGAAGTTAACTGTGTGGTATATTTCACATCTAAGCTCATTCATTTTAACTTTCCAATAATCCATGCTTTCCTCTAGCTGCACAGAAAGTTCTCCAACACTTTTTATCCAGTGTGATTTGTTTGTTTATCCTTGGTTGTTCCATATTCCTCCTTAGCAGAAGTTCCATTTTCCCCTTTGAGGGATCTTTTTGGCTGTTGTACAAATGCAGGATATGTGTGACTAAGTTGTAATTAGATAACAAAGTGTTAAACAAGTTAATATCCTGTTGTCCTTGTTTTTACTTTGTATTGAGCTCAAACATGTATATTCTGATTACAACTAACTACCTGCAGTTCAGACTGTCAGTGTTGACTTTGAGTTTGAAATTGTGGTCTTGCTTGTGCAAATTATTCATGGTCTAGAGGTGTATACTGAAAATAAACATGAATTAGACAAAGTTGATACCACATATTCCTGTGGAAAGGCATGAGAAAAAATACAACTCACTTTGAAAGACCTGCAGGGTTCAAGGGGTTTGGACTTTGCTTTTCCAGGAGCAATTTCAAAACAGTGTTTCAAATTCTAGTATTTCAAAATTCAAATTTTGGAAGTGTGAATCCCTCCACAGTCAAACACAGCCAAATTAAGGTGAAGCAATTAGTTTTTAGTGACTCTGGCTATCAGCTTCTGAAGCATCTTACTACTTGAATAATGGTCCAAGCAAAAAGGCAGACAGAGTTATCTGAAAAAGGAAAATTGTGCCTGACCAAAAGGCTTTCACTGCTTACATTCAAGTCCATTTCAAGGCAATTTTAGTTCTAATCATTAAAAAATACATATTACTTATCCCATATAGTTGAAGCATTTTTCAATAACTTACAGATGACTGTATACTATTTCTTATTTTAGCTTCTGAAAAATAGTTATTTCAGAATTGATTTCATAGGAATCTTATCAATTTTTTCATATAAAAACATATTTATACTACTCTCAAATACTTTACATTCCCTTACGTAGTTACCAAAAGGAACTGACTGTTGACTATTGCAGTTTCCAATGTTTTCTGTGAATCTCCAGTATGCCGCTTCACAATTACAGCATGAAGTGATTTTGCTTCTGAGATAGATATGTTTAATCAGTAGTGCCATACAACAATACATTATAAGCTCTGTAGCTAATCTGAAAATTCTCTAAAGTCCAATATGTAGATTTTTGGGGAAAATACCAGGGTGATCTTTTCCACATCAAGAAAAAAATGAATGCGGAATTTGACTGAAGAAACCCCAGAAGCATGGGATTGTTTGGTTTCTAAGGTTGGTAATAGGACATAGAGCTTATGATTCTAAATTAATTGTACCCAAGTTTTTCCTGTCAGGTGGTTTTCTGAGGTATAAGTAAAATTAGTGCTGTTCTTGGTGTATTTTTGAGTGAAGAGCTGACCTCCTTCCGGAGTCCATAATGATGCAAATGTTACTGTCTGGCACTCTGAGCAAGAAGATGTCATGATTAAATGACTGAAAAATCAAGGTGGCTTTCTGGAAGATGGTTGGTTATTTACAAGTGGGATGAAAGGAGCTGCAGAAACCTTAATTTCTGCTTCATCTACTCCATCGATTGTGTGAGGAAGTAGAAGCTTATGGTGATGAGAGGTGTGAACTTGACTTCCTTTCCTGGTAGTGAACAAATCTAAAAAACCCAAATGTATAAACCACAAAACTAGGCCTTCCCAGGGATATTTATGTTGTAAAAAAAATACTGAAAACCATATTTAGCATACTTAGGAATATTTCAACATTAGCAAAATGGCAGTCTAAAACATTTATACGTTTAGCAAGTACTTGCATTCTACTCACGCTGAACACTGACAGATGTGAATAATTACCATTACCATTACTGGGGATGATTTCTGCTTGTCTGAAAGAGTGTGACTTCCACAAAGTAAATAATAACAAGGTGATGTGCTTAAGCATCTAGGACAAAAATACAGGGAGATTCATATAATATTATTTGGGATATTCAGTATTCCACAGAAGACGCTTTGAGTTCTTACAGCTGAAATATTGCATGTGGAAGGATTTAATTTCTAAAACCCATTTTCTTGTTTTAAGACTTCCCTGGCACGTATTTTTTCAGCTCAATTTAAGGTGAAACTTTGCTTGTTTGCTCATATTATAGAAGAACCTAATATATATAATCTTTAAACGGTAATGGTATAGATTTCTGTGGGTTGGATACTTTTTATTAGCAGTCACTCAAATTACTAGATTTAACATTGTCATTAGTGCTAATTATGATCCATTTTGCTACATGAGGAAACTGGAATAGAACACGATGAATCACGCCTTTGCAGTGACATGACATAGTCTGTTGGCAAAAAATAAAACATATAGTTTAAATTAGTTTAATTTTTATTCCTTGTGCTAATCCTCAACATTTCAATCAACTTAATAGCAATAATTTTGGCTCAGCCCACCTATTTCCAAAAATAAATATGTATATTAGAGCTATGTAATCCCATTTCCAGAAACATTTATAGAATGTGCATATAACCATGCTGGTCAGAAAGGGGCAGTTTCCTCTCTCATTTCACTTAGCACATTTTATTTGCAAATTAAACACTGAAATTATATCCTTCTTTTACCACCTCTTTACATTTTGTATCCTGGCTCTGTTGTCTTGATTGCTGAGGTAATTTGAAGGGAAAAAAAAAGAAAAAAGTTAAGTCGTAGTACCATGGCCCCATACCAAAAACATATTGCTGTGCATTCAATTGCAATATTTCTCCTGAGGCCAAAACATTATTTTCACAAAGAATAATGCTATGCAAAATAACAGGAAACATACTGTGAATAATGTCTTACATATGAAACCCTTGGTACTGTTAGTAAAACATTGGTTATGTGCATACAAAATTAAACGGCCATGAAGAAGAGACAACATAATAGTTTGTGGATTTATTATGTATTAGCTAATAGCTTTTTCATTTTATTTTAAACAATAATATTTCTACTTTAAAAATATTTCTAAAATTATTGCATATACCCCTACTGTTATACATGGCAAAAAGAAGTTGAAAGTACCTTAAAAAAAAATACCAAACACTTCAATGGAGTAAATGTAAGGGACAGACGCAAATAACAAGCTGACAGTGATGCTGGACTTCACCCTGAGTAATTCCAAGACCTTGATAGGCTGAAATGATTGGCCTTTTTGTTATTCTGTCATAATGGGTTATTAGTTTGGTCTGCCTCAAAAAGGCAAGAAATTATCCTTCACCCTGAAATTACTACTTCTGCTATATCTGACACATCTTGTTGTTGCTGCACAGTTTCTGAAAAGCCAGTGTCAAAATGCAAGGACTCCTGCTCCCTGAACCCCTCCTCAGCAGCCCAAATTCTGGCTGAGGGATCATCATCTCATACTAGCTTTTTGGACACTATAACTCTTCCTAAACACTAGGTCTCTAAATGGGAATGTGGCAATCAGTTCTGAGTTAACACTGGGAAGGCACATCACTGCTCCAGTGTTTTTTGGACAAGAACGACAAACCTCCCTGGCATCCACAAATTCCTTTCCCAAATACTGAGCTGGCTGGTTGGATAAAACCTAACAACAACCTCTGTTTCAGACTTTCAGGAGAATTTTTGAAGGTGTTCTGGTAATCGGATACAGCAAGAGGCATGTGTTTCTAGAATCAGACCATCATAGAATGGCTTGGATTGGAACAGAAATTTAAAGATCATCTAGTCCAATCCCCCTGCTGTGGTCAGAGACACCTTTCACTAGATCAGGTTGATTAGAGCCCTGTCCAACCTGACTTTGTTGTGGCATTCGCAGCTTGCCTGGGCAACCTATTCCAGTGTCTCGCCACCCTCATTGTAAAAAATTCCTTCCTTATGTCCAATCTAAACTTACTTTCTTTAAGTGGGTGGATGCTTTAAGTGTAAAATCATTGCCTCTTGTCTTGTCACTACAGGCCTTGGTATAAAGTCTCTCCCTGTCTTTTTTATAATCCCCTTTTATATATTAGAAGGCTTCAATAAGTTATCCCCAAAACCCTCTCTTCTCAAGGCTGAACAACCCCAACTCTCTCAGCTTTTCTTTATAGTAGAGGTGTTCCAACCCTCTGATCATTTCTGTCACCATCCTCTGGGCCCACTCTAACAGGTCCATGGCTTTCTTGTGCTGGGGGCCCCAGAACAGGATGCAATAGTCCAGGTGGGGTCTCATGAGAGATGCTCTGGAGAATCACCTTCCTCAACCTGCTGGCCTCGCTTCTTTTTATGCAGCCCAGTATACAATTGATGTTCTGGGCTGCAAGTGCACATTGCCAGTTTATGTCCAATTTTTCATCCACCAGTATCACCAAGTCCTTCTCTCCAGAGCTCCTCTCAATCAATACAACCCCCAGCCTGTATTAGTATTGGGGATTGCCCTGATCCACGTGCAGCAGCCTGCACTTGGCCTTGTTGAACTTCCTGAGGTTCACATGGGCCCACTTCTCGAGCTTGTCCAGCTCCCACTGGATGGCATCCCTTCCCTGAAGTGTATCAACTGCACCACTCAGCTTGGTGTCATCTGCAAACATTCCAAGGGTGCACTCAGTCCCACTGTCTATGTCACTGATGAAGATATTAAGTACCAGTCAGTACAGACCCTTAAGGGACACCACTTGGTACTGGTTTCCACTTGAGTGAGCCATCGACTATAGCTCTTTGGATGTGGCCATCATCAAACTCGCATCTCTCCAACTTAGCACCAATAATGTTGTGAGAGACTGTATCAAAGGCCTTGCAGATCTCCAGATAGATGACATCTGTAGCTCTTACCTTGTCCACTGATGGAGTGACTCCATTATAGAAGGCCACCATAGTAGTCAGGCACAGTTTTCCCTTGGTGAAGCCATGCTGGCCGTCTCAAAACACCTCCCTGTCATTTATAGGCCTTGACATAACTTACAGGAGGATCTCTTCCATGATCTTACCAGGCACAGAGGTGAGGCTGAGGCGTTAGTCAGCCAGAGTCCTTTTTACCCTTTTTAAAAATGGGTGTGGTATTTCCCTTTTCTCCAGTCACTGGGGACTTTGCCTGACTGCCATGACTTTTCCTATATGATGAAGAGTGTCTTGGCAACTCTATCAGCCAATTCCCACAAAGTAATTTAGTTCACCACTTAGGCAACACTGTCTGACCATTATCAGAAAGTCCCGTCACACTCTGTAGACACCTACATTTCTAATACCTGAGCTGCGGATGCACGTGATTACCTTCCAGTAAGGATTTTATTATGAATAGCTAAACTATGTCTAGACAAAATATAATCAGAAAGCTATATTGTGTTGACTGTCAGATAAGATTGATACTTATTATTTTCCCTAGGTTTGCTTCTCAGCAGTCACACTAAAATGATTGCACAAAGTCACAGGTTTGTTCTTCATTGCTAAAATCAAAACAGTTGTTTACTTGATATACCTTAACACTTTCTTGCAAAAACAGTGTCATTGCTTCTGAAAATATCACTCTGAAAATGCTCAGAGACCTGCTCCCTTAAGCATGCACTTTGTATGTTTTACACCTTCTACACATTTTTAACCACATTGATCAATTCCTTGGGCATGATTCTTACTGGCTGTGGAAATAACTTCTGAAAAACTTACGTTAGCACTTACTGTAATATCACCACAGTTACGCTGTTAGCACAATTTAAAACACAATTATTACTGATAACAATTTCCAACAAACAATAGAAGCATTCTAACGGAAGAAATATTCTAACTTTCTTATTCTGTTTTTTCTTTTCTTCACACAAACAAATAAGTTTGTAATAACCTTTTTGAATTGAGGGTGACTTCTATGTACAAATATATGCATAATGCCATCTGGTTTTCTCAAGAAAACTTCTTAGGCATTGGTGTTGCTTCCTTGCATTTCTCTGAAGCTCATACCTTGAGAAATTAAATAACCACGTTTAAAAAAAAATTTCTACTCAGTTTCTGTCAGATCCCTGCTTGTGCATCTTTTTATTCTAAATCACCTGTTGTTTCTTGGTACTATAAAACCTCCAATATATAAGATTACTCATTACAGAAGAGGTCATTCTTACAGTGAGAAAACAGAGCACTAAATGCACATCCACAAAAATATCACTCACAAAATTACCCAAAACAATCAAGATCACTCTTTGTACAGTCAGAAGCCAGTGGGAGTTTGCCTGAAAGAGTCAGAAGACAAAACAAGCCACTTGGTCTTCCGTCTGGTATCGTAATCATGTTTTTTTATCAAAAAGTATAAAGCCAGAATGTTCAGAAGTAAACCCAAAACAGACCTATTTCACTCTGGTTTTGTGTGTAAAAAGACCGATGTTATCAATAGGACCTTAGGAACATGTGCAGAAAAGTTAATTTGAAAGACACAGCACTTAATTTTCAAATAGTCTTCAGACTATCCTGGCTTTTACATTTCCAGTGATGTGACAGATAACAATAAATACCCAACTCTATGGAAAATTAAAATTATTTGGAATTGAAATGTAATTGTCAAAACCTAAGCTATTAAAACATCAATTATCTCCATTGTCCTTGATTTAAAAATGCTTTGCTTTAAATGTAACAGATGGTGGGATCATATGTGAAATATATATATACTTATGTACACATATGTAAACACCAGGGAGTTTTGATAGTGAGACACAGTACAAGGGCTTTTGGGCTTGAGCTTGGATTGTTACCTTCACTGGAGCAATGACAGGTGATGAGATCTAGAGGTCATCCCAGAAGGATATCATTACCCTCTCATCCATATTTCTTTCATGGTATATGCGTGGTGCAATATGGGCACTGTTCATCAAGATTGTTAAGGGATACAGTGAGGTTTTAACACTTTCCCTTTGAAGGATTGTATCCCATACTTGCTATGATGCTATGAATGATCTCTGGGAGATAGGTTCTGAAAGAGTCCTTGGGCATCAAGGAAGCAGAGCTGCAGAAATTGACCATTTTACCTAATATTTTAGTGGTGAAAAAACAAAGCTGTGATATGGAACACTTTCAGTTGATTATCTTTTTTTTTGAGGAATGTGATCCCAGGTCAATGCTGCAGTCATGAGGAGATAAGGGATAAGGAAGGGTGGTTCTCTGCCTCTTCTTTGTTTCAACAAATACCCTAAATATTGGGCTACACCACCACTCTTCTGTCTTTGTCCTAATGAATATTTTATTATGCTATATTATGCAAATCAACTAGAAAGAGATGACACACCATGTACTCACTTCTGTGAGTATGTTTCCCTTCTGCAGATACCTATTTTTCCTATGTACTGTGCACATGCTACATCCATGTAGATCACATGAACTTTAAAATTTACATTATACTGACAATGGAAACACAATTGTAAGGAGAACATAAAAATACAATTCCAAGCATACCTGATTGCAATCTATTTGCCTGTACAGTTTTTAAGATTTCTTTGTGGCATTTCACAGTTCTGGGAGGCTGGAAGGCAATACAGCTGCATCCTGCCCCTTTGTGGCCTTTCTGAATGAGCCCCTCTCACTATTCGCTCCGTGGTAGAGGACATCACATGCTGAACGCCATGTCCCAGGCTTCATTGTTGATGCTCAAGTGGCAGGGTGGAGAGATGCTGACAGCTTTTCCTGCCCACGCAGGTTTTCTTTGCCCACCACCCTTTCTGACACGAGGACCTCTCCCTCTTCTTTGCTCAAGTTGGGATCTTGTTCCTTGCTCTTAGAAGTCTGGTCCTTCAAATTCACCCAGCGGGGGTGTAACTGTAGCAGCACAGTTCTCTGCTTCCACATAGAGCTTTGGTGACCTTGACACCTCCTCTCCTTTCCATACTGTTAACATGTTTCCTTTCCTGAGATTTAGACTACAAAATCAAAGCAAAGTCTTTTAACTCCCAGTGTTAGGATCCTGTTCTGCTTTGAATTCACGTATGCCTTCAAACTTAACAGGACTTCTTGCAGGTCATTATATTTTCAAGCTTCTTGTCATATTGTACGGATGAGATATTGTAAAAATATACAGTGTATAGATATCTCACATAACTTACAACCTATATGCTGGTTTTCTTTCCTCAGAGAGACTAAAAATGATATTATAAATACAAATGACAGATATGACATTCATATATTTATTTCAGTCTTGCCACCTCCTTTGCCATCTTTCTGAATATTAAAAAGTTTCATGTACAGACATACACATGTGTGCATACAGTCCTACTTATATTTTTTATCTTGTTATTTATGATTGTTAATTATAATACAGCTTTCACCATAGCTTTCACATAGCTTCCTCTGGAAAGTGGAGGTTAACTTATAAACTGTACTTATATTGTCTTTGCACACTAGAGCAAATAGGGCCTAACGTGGAGAAACAGGTGTGTCCTTCTGTGAGGGGACTAAAAGAGCTTAGCTGACTTAGTCAAGCAAGATTTTGTCTGAAAGAAGACATGACTATTCTTTTTATGGTGAAATAAATACTGTGGTGAAAAGACCAATTTATGCTAACAGCCAATGCAGGCATAATAACAAAAATGGTACAACCTAGCCAAGATTATACATCTGGCACAAATGAGTACTTTTCTAACTTCTAGAAAACTGAGTATCTAGCATTAGGATCAGGACTGAGTGGCACTGCAGCTTCTAGAGCAGTGTTTGACACACTAGCAATGGTGCAATAATACCATGGATCAAAGCAATGGTAGCAAATTTCAGTAAAGGCCAATGTAGTCAAAATGCCCTATGTCAGAAAAAGTTCTGTCCTGAAATGAAATCTGCCTGTGATCAGCTCAAGTAAAAAAGAAGCGTAGCTTAAAAAAAAGTGATACATCCATTGGCACTTGATGATAGAATAAAAAAGATTAGAAAAGGAGTTATCACGTCCCAATTACACTTGAAAGCACTCATGAGGGGATTTTCATGTGTGTGGGGAAGCATTTCTCATGTATATTGGACTTCATAGTCATATCAGGACTCATAACTAGAACTCACATGGGAAAGAAATGAGTTGGCTATGATGACTGACAATGATAGGACACTCACTGCTAGTGAGGGAGTAGATCTGATGACCTACTACCTACCTGTCTTCCAGGCTTTGGGCTGGTCCCACAGATCAGGATGAATTTTAGCCAGTGTCAGTTCTTGGTTCATGAAACTTGTCAGTTAGACAAGAAAATGTTTTCTGGGTATTCACAGAAAAACGACATGATGGGCAACTGCCAACAACCTCTAAGTAGAATGAAACACCACTCTAGAGTGACTGTGTCTGGGGACAAGAGGCTGATTCTTCCTCCTTGTCCAGTCAGCAGTGGCTTTGGCATTGCTGCTCTGATTGTAATAAACCAACATTTCCCAATGAACCAAACTTTGAAACAATATGTTCGTCTAAAAATGTATACCTGTCATCAATTGTAGTTCCGTGTTTGCCTTTTTTACTTTCATTGTAGATACTCGTCCAAGTGCACTTGTAGAACTTAAGTTCCTTTTATAGTTTTTCTACTCTGAGACATTGCATGCTATCCAAGTTTATTTTCAGTCAAATTATGAACTGTTAAAAAAAAATTCTAAAGTAAATATTTACAGATTCTTAAATCTAATGGCAGTGCCAGCTACAGATATTGTATTCGAGAGAAAGCAGTATTCTGTTCTGGTAGATACTAATTAAACTATTGTGTCCGTGGTATAGTAAACATTAGTGACCTCTTTTTTCTTGCTGTTGTTTAAATCTTAACATGCAGATTGTGATGGGGCAATTTAGTTCACACTCTTCTGGCCATTTTCTTATCATTATCATGCAATGTAATAAGATATTTCATTATTATTTAGTCTGAAACTTTAGCAGAGAAGTTGCTGAAATTACCGCTAAATTTGTACTTGAGTTACTGGACTCATTATTTCAAACATCTTGGTCTGAATCAATATCAGTAATGATTCATTCTTTTGATTAAGAAGTGACTCCATCTGTAGATGTCAGATAATTACTGAGATGACCTATAATGAGAACATTTCACAACTCTCTGACTTAAATTTCTTATTCCCTCAACAGCATAATGACTTCCTCCTAGATCTTTTTATAGTGTGTCTATGCTCCTGGGGTTTCTTTTCATGATCAGTCACTATCAGTGGTTGCTTCTATCATCTTTTTTTAGACAAAGAAAGATACTGGCTCCATACAACAAAAAATGTGCTTTGTCTAGGGTTATATTTTATTTTTTTCCCTGCATATTTCCAAATTTTGTTCTAAAAGCTCTGTTACACTAGTGAGTGTTTAAAGCTGACATGGACAGCAATGGTAAAAGATGATAGAGAGTACTCTTTGTTATTCATTTAAGTAGTCTTAGGGGAATCAATGTGTTTTTAAATATAAAATATTAAGATTAGAAATGCAAGATATTCTTTTGATCCCAACAGCTGGGAATATGGTATTTAAAAGTTTGTAAGAAATGATAACTTTCACTATGAGGCTTGCTGCAGTACTTGAAATTCATTGCTATAGCAAAATACAAAGAGTGCTTTGTAGTTAAGTCGTAAATTCTATGTTATTTCTTTTGATTCTTTTGTGAACCATTTCCAGGGAATAGAAAAATTACATCAACATCAGACTCTGTCTTTTGAATCAACACACTGCATTTTTTTATTCATATATATTCACATATATTTAATAGCTTTCTAATATAGTAATGTAAATAGATTATGAATATCTGCTTTTACTAGCAGTCTCTGCTCCCTGCTCTCCTTCTCACTATTTTTACCTGTTGGTTTAACAAATGGATTGATTCAATATTAGCCTTTAATTTCGTTTTTATGTCATCCATGGCTGCCAGCTTCTCTGCCAAGAGTCTGCAGTGCATTCCTAATTTAAAAAAAAAAAAGAACAAAAAAGAAAAAAAGGCTAATTTTTTTTTTTTGTTAAAACTGAAAACTAAAAGGTCAAATATATGTAAAATATTTAAAATACCACTATTCAGGCAAGCAGTATAAGGAAGTATACTCCCTACTGATGATTGCATTTTTTTTCTGAGTGAAAGAAACTTCAAGCTCATTAATTACTACCACTTCATTCTTTTCCCAAGATTTACATTCCTGTTATGTGACTGGACTTGCTTAAACAGTTGGAAATAATGAAGACCAAAATGACAGGCTTATTTCTCAGTTTCCTTTTATAGTAAAGAGAAAGAAATTTCGTCTAACAATAGACCTTGAGTACAGTAGGTCAAAAACCTCAGATACATTTCTATCACAAAATACCTTTAATACTGCACATTTACTGCATCAATAGACATCTGCTTTATTAGTATCAAAAAATGGAATCATTATCCCTTCCTGATGTACATATCAATTTTAGACCTTACATTAAAAATACATGCATGAATGAGACCAGCAAGAACACTAATGAATGAAACCCATCTAGCTTAAGAGACCTGGCCTCACAGAATTGAGAAAGAAATCCTGACTGTGAAGACAATCCCTTTTGTAACGGGTTTTGTGTGTGTGTATGTGCATGCATGTACTTTTGATGACAGGAAAAAGAAACAGAGCAAAGATTATCAAGGAGGAACAACCCAGATAGAATTCAGTGACTCTACTGAAACAGTAAAAAAGCAGCAAATATTCACAATAAGGATTGTACTTCATTGCACTAATGTCACAGTCTGGTGGGCCCTGAAGTACACTGGACTCCATGCTTCTGCAGTGTCCCCCCACCTCAGAAATTACTTGCCACACATATCAAGTGTGGCAAGTAATTATTATCAAGTGTGCCAATTATGAATCTGTTAGCCGGTTAGATAATATCAATATCTAACCTACTAACAGATTCATAATCATGAGAACATCAGGAGTGCTCAAATTAGATATTTAAATAGATGAACGAGGCAAAATTGATTAGGCAAATAGTTTGAGCAGTAGATAGACACGGTCTTATAAAAATGAATTTAATATACTGCTATGTTTTAAAGCTTCTAGAACGCATTTCATTTTCTTTTCTGAAAAATGGGATATATAAGGTGGTTTTGTGTGAAAATGAACATCCAATAGAGTACGATGTTGGTTTTGATTAATCCATTTCCATTGTATAGAAACTGCTTGTACCTCTCAATTATCCCCATGAGTCTTGGTTGGTATCTCACTTACTAAGAAGAAATTCTTAACTTTCAAGACAAAATCACTCTTCAAGATCTTCTCATATATATCTGTCATTATAGAGTACCCTAATTGTTAACAACATTAATTGGGTTCATTTCTCTTAAGATTTGCTTATTTGAAATTGACCTAGATTTTGTTGAGGGACCAGCATTAAGAATTTTTACCATAAGATATTTTGCAGATCTGGCAAATTACACTGGTGATTTGAACTCTCAGAAACAGATGAGTACTTCTCGGTATCATCATGGAAACAGTGTTTAAAGTGAGTACATGAATTTCACTATTTTTCTCTCATGAAAGGGTATCTGTAAATACGCAATAAAGAACAACCCTTTTCTGCAATACAATTTTGTTACTAAATTTCAGAGTTTAAGTGCATTATAGGATGCTGCATAGTACGTGTCTTTAAAAGCTGAATGTCCTATCTTATGGAAAGAGTTTAGACTGTACTGTCACAAGTGCTGATGTAGTCTGGCCTTCTTTACAAACACATTCTTCCATGAAAATGTTTGGCGCATACAAAAGATAAATCTCCCATTCCTTCTTTACCTTCTGTAATAACCAAGGAATATCAGTCAATTTCTCTGTAATTCATGTATAATGATGTTTAATGTGACTGTTTAAAAGAAATTTCTGTGCATATATGTAAGATTTTCATGAAACACTAGTAGATTTAGCAAGAAGAATCCAGCTTTCCTGGGAGCAACAAGCAAATGAAAGCCCAACCAGCTATGTCTGACCTCCTGCTGAAAAAATGGTGTTCTTCAGAAAGATATGACTAATCCGGAAGATTCTTTTCTTTTTCAATTTTAATGACAGAGAAATATATGCATCATTTTTTAACAAACAAAATATATTTAGAATGAGAACAAAATATGCCTCATTTAAGTCAGAAAAAATAAAATCCAGCTTTTTAAAAAAAATCTTTCTACAAATTAACCACTAATTTATTAGGTAGTCTGCAGTTGTCTTGATGCAATAAATGTAAGGTTCTCAAGTAACTTTCTCATGCACTTTTGAACAGCTCACCTGGCCTCCCACCCTTTTATTCATTTCTGCAATGACTTACTGTTCAAAATCTCAGATCAAAATAAACGATGTTGCAAAGATGATAACAACTTGACACTGAAATGTTTCCTCCTCTCTGCAAGTGAGTCATTTGTCCTTTCATTAAATCTCAGGTAGGTAAGAGTCATTCTTGAAACAGCTACAACTTTCTCTTTACATAACAATGAACAATTTAAAGCTTAACATTTTGGGGCTTGAAGGTTTTGATGTAGAAATTTAGTACCTTGAAAAAAAGAATTTCCCATTTTCCCAATGGGACTAGCATGTCCTTCTGGAGCTGGCAAGGTTATATTATAACATATTAGACTGAGATGATGCTATAATTTAAAGGCTGTAGAGTTGTAGGTCTTTTTTTATGGTTTCCTTATTTCTTGGGAGGTTTGTATATTCAAACAGCATGTGAGAAGTGCAAGAAATAATATTGATAAATTTTCACACATTTTCTCTGAGTCTGTTTACAACATAGCTGCCGAAGATAAAATACCTAACTTGTTTTAACCTTCCATTCTTACAATTCTCTTAATTTTAAGGAAAAAAAATTGTAAGCAAAATAGGTGGTCCCAGTAATAGTCTCTTAATAAAAACCTGGGCCATAGTATGGAAGATCTTGAAAAAAATAAATAAAATCGTGTTCTGAATAGCTTTGGAAACAGAGAATGGATATTCTTTCTACCACCCTTTCCCAGCCCCTCTACCATGCTTAGTGAAGCCAGGTGGTTACCTAGCGGAGAGTATGTTTGAAACAACCTCGTATTTTCAGAAGAAATTCAAATCCTTCTGCTGAATCTCATATGGGTATTATCTTGTCTTCTAACACTTCCTGTTAAATCTTGGCATCTCTCTGCGACAGATACTTGTGTAAGCTACATTTATAGGTAGGCTTCATGGACTTTAGCACTATTTTTTCTCTTTTCTTTTCAGACAACTAAACTGCTGTTTTTGTCTTCAAATGAAGCCAAGAAGTTCTGCCTGCCTTTTGCACACTAATGGGGTATCTAGATTGCTGGCCCAAGAATGTGGCAGAGCTGAGTTCTAATAGCTCTTCAGACTGAGGAGTTTCAAATGGCATCTTTAAGTTCTGGAGATGAATATGCTAAACAGCAATTTAAATGAAGTTCAAACTGTGCTACATTGCTTGTCTCTTTTGTTTTGGTCAGCCACTGCATAAAGGATGTAAGTTTCACAGTCAGAAGGAGCGTTAGCAAGAAACAGCATGAGTGCTGTAACTGCCCGAGTGGGGGGAATCCAGCCTTTGTTCTCACTACTATAGAAGAATTTTGCATTACAGAGTCTTTGAAACACTGTCATTCTACATTAAGTGCACTGTAAGTGTATCTACAGGACTAGTGTGTAGACACAGGGAAACTTGCACATGAACCCTTCACAGTCTTGTTTGGAAGTCAGGATCTGAACCACCTTGTTCAGTAATATGATAGTGTCTCTGGATATGTTGCAGGAGTACAGCTATCAGGACGTACATATGCTTTTAAAGAGAAAATTAAAGTGACGAGTCTACCTAAATGTCTAGCCAGAGTTTTTGTGACCACACAATCAAAGGGGTTGGAAGGGATCTCTGGAGATCATCTAGTGCAACCCCCCTGCCAGAGCAAGCTCACCTACAGCAGGTTGCACAGGATGGTGTCCAGCCGAGTTTGGAATGTCTCCAGAGTTGGAGATTCCACCACCTCTCTGGGCAGCCTGTTCCAGTGCTCTGCCACCCTCAAAGTAAAGAAGTTCCTCCTAATGTTCAGGTGGAACTTCCTATATTCAAGTTTGTGCCCATTACCTCTTGTCCTACCACTGGGCAACACTGAAAAAAGACTGGCCCCATCCTCCCAGCACCCTCCCTTTAAGCATTTATAAGCACTGATGAGATCTCCCCTCAGCCTTCTCTTCTCCAGACTAAACAGACCCAACTCCCTCAGCCTTTCCTCATAAGAAAGATGCTCCAGACACCTAATCATCTTTGTGGCTTTTTGCTGCACCTTCCCCAGCAGTTCCCTGTTCTTCTTGAACTGGGGAACCCAGAACTGGACACAGTCCTTCAGATGTGGCCTCACCAGGACAGAATAAAGGGGGAGGATGACCTCCCTTGACCTGCTTGCCACACTTTTCTTGATGCTCCTCAGGACGCCATTGGCCTTCTTGGCCACAAGGGCACATTGATGGCTCACAGTCAGCCTGTTGTCCACCAGAACTCCCAGGTCCCTCTCTGCACAGATGCTTCCCAGCAAGTCAGCCCCTAACCTGTCCTGGTGCATGGGGTTATTCCTCCCCAGGTGCAGGACCTTATACTTGCCCTTGTTGAATTCCATGTGGTTTCTCCCTGCGCAACTCTCTGGCCTGTCCAGGTCACGTTGAATGGCAGCGCAGCCTTCTGGTGTGGCAGCCACCCCTCCCAGTTTTGTGTCATCAGCAAACTTGCTGACGGTACACTCTATGCCTTCATCCAGGTCACTGATGAGTATATTGAACAGGACTGGACCCAGTACTGACTCCTGGGGGATGCCACTAGTCACAGGCCTCCAACTAGACTCTGCCCCACTGATCACAACCCTCTGAGTTCTACCTGACAGCCAGTTTTCAATCCACCCCACTGTCCATTAACCTAACCCACGCTTCCTAAGCTTGCCTATGAGAATGCTATGGGAGACGGTGTCAAAAGCTTTGCTGAAGTCAAGGTAGACAACATCCACTGCTGTCCCATCATCTATCCATCCAGTCATGTCATCATAGAAGGTTATCAGATTAGTCAGACATGACTTCCCCTTTGTGAATCCATATTGACTACTTCTCATAACCTTCTTTTGCTCCAGATGCTTGGAGATGACACACAGAATGAGCTGTTCCATCATCTTTCCAGGGATGGAAGTGAGGCTGACTGGCCTGTAGTTTCCTGCATCCTCCTTCTTGCCCTTTTTGAAGACTGGAGAGACATTGGCTTTCCTCCAGTTCTCAGGCACCTCACCTGTTCTCCAGGACCTTTCAAAGATGATGGAGAGCGGACCAGCAATGACTTATGCCAGCTCCCTCAGCACTCTTGATTGCATCCCATCAGGGCTTGTGGATATCCAGTTTATTTAATTGGTATCTAACTTGATCCTCCTCAACCAAGGGACAGTCTTCCTTCCTCCAGATTTTCTGTGTTACCTGTAAAGTCTGTGGCTCCTTAAGGGTTGACCTGAGCAGTAAAGACTGAATCAAAGAAGGCATTCAGTAACACCGCCTTCTCTGCATTGTCTGTCACCATGGCACCTGTCTCATTCAGCAGCAAGCCCACATTTTTTCTAGTTTTCCTTTTACCTCTGAGGTACTTGAAAAACCCCTTCCTGTTGGTCTTGACATCCCTGGCCAGATTTAATTTCAAGGAGGCCTTGGTTTTCCTCATTTTGATCCTGCATACTCTGACAGCATTCTTGTAATCTTCCCAAGTGGTCATTTCCTTCTTCCTCATACTGTAAACTTTCTTCTTCCACTTGAGCTTTTTCAGAAGCTCCCGGCTCAACCATGCAGGTTTCTTGCTTCCCTTGCCTGATTTCTTGCTCTTAGGGATGCACTGGTCCTGAGCGTGGAGAAAGTGACACTCAAACATCAAGCAGCTTTCTTGAGTGCTGCCCACAACTTTAACATCCTCCCCTAGTCCCTCTGTTTGTCAGTACTAGGTCCAGTAGTACACCTCTCCTTATTGTCTCCTCCACCACCTGAGTCNTCCTTCTTCCTCATACTGTAAACTTTCTTCTTCCACTTGAGCTTTTTCAGAAGCTCCCGGCTCAACCATGCAGGTTTCTTGCTTCCCTTGCCTGATTTCTTGCTCTTAGGGATGCACTGGTCCTGAGCGTGGAGAAAGTGACACTCAAATATCAAGCAGCTTTCTTGAGTGCTGCCCACAACTTTAACATCCTCCCCTAGTCCCTCTGTTTGTCAGTACTAGGTCCAGTAGTACACCTCTCCTTATTGTCTCCTCCACCACCTGAGTCAAAAAGTTATCAGCAATACACTGGAGGAACTTCCTGCATTGTACATGCCTGGCTGTATAGCCTTCCCAGCAGATATCAGGGTAAACGAAGTCCCCCATGACAACCAAGGCCTGTGATTGTGAGGCAACTCTCAGCTGTCGGTAGAAGGCCTCATCAACTTCCCCACCCTGATCAGGTGGCCTATAATAGACCCCCACAATAGCATGTCTCATATTAGCCTGTGCCTTAATCCTTACCCACAATCTCTCAACTCGTTCTTCATCTGCCCCCAGGGAGAGCTCAATACATTCCAGTTGCTTTCTCACATAAAGAAGCAACTCTACCACCTTTCCTTGCTGGCCTGATAATGGTAAGTGTCTGAATTCGAGCAAAAGTGTATTTTAGGAACCTGAACCCAACTGGGACTAAAATGTAGAATTGAGAATTTAAGAAATTTAAATCAAAGGATGCTTGTGAGAAGCTAGTATCTGAATTCACAACTACAGTGAAAGCCTAAAAAGTATTGAGTGTGTGTAATCCTAGTCTACAGAGTCATATCTAAAAAATAAGTGTACAATAGCTTAAATTTTGAATAGGAATTGAACTTTGCTGGCTGATACATGAAAAAGTATCTCAGTTTCTCTGAAATTGTCTCATTTCAGCCATTGGATCTGCTGAAGAAAAAGGAAGAGGTCACATTTTTTCCAATTTCACAATTGAAAACTAAAATGTGAGCATGTATTTGTGAGAAAAAAGCACATTATGAACAAAGTTTGGGGAATCGTGACGTGCACAGCACTATACATGTTCACACGTGTTGGTATGCATACACAAGGAACCTACAGTTAAATACCTAGGTATTACCCATCCAGGTAACAAAAAATGTTTGTTGGTCTTGTTGAAACTATGAAGCTGTCTGCATAAACAGATTTCTGACTGGTATTATTCACAAATTATTTAAAATGAAAGGGTTATAGAAAACTAAATATGAAATTAAAGGAATATGTCTTCCAAGAGGACAAAGAACCTAAAACAGCCATTGCAGGTGAGAGACAGAGGAAAGTCAGACTCAAATTTCCTACTCTGTCTTGAATGTGTAGCCTGTCAAGAAGGGAGCTGTTGGTCCTGCCCACTCATTTCTGTGATTAGTTGACTGAAAAGGACCCCAAACCAACAAACATTAAGAATAAATTAGATTTTGTCTTTTAAATAGAAAATATTATATGCATTTTGAAATAATGTAAACTATAAAATATTTTCTTTTACATCCCTTCCTCCTTTTGCAGACTCCTTCAGATTCATTGCAGGGACAACAGATAGAACTAACTACATTAAGTGCATTAAAGTATTTATGAGTCACTGCAGTGAATGCTATGTTGAGCACATAAAAAGCAATCCATTAGAATGTGTGGGGAAATTCTGTAATTGTGAGTGTAGAAAATGTCCTTCAGGGTCTGCAAAGCTTCTATGAAATTCTATAGCTGGCCAGCAAAATGGTGTGTATGGTCTTTTGTAAAAAATCTTAATATAGCAGTGCAAATCTGCATAGCTTTATACTCTGGGGATAAAACACATTTTAGTAAGTGCTGGATGATGCACAGTCTAATTTAATTGCTTGCCAAAGATAAACTTGTAAAAAAAACCCCAAAACTTTTATAAAAGTTAAATCACACCATCAACCAGATCCTCTGCCATCTGTCTTCCCTAGAATGTGTTCAAAACACTCATCTCCAGGAATGCGTGCATGTGAAGAGTGAGGGAATTACTCCACTTGGTGCTGCACTATTCATAATCCAGTGATGCTGTTAGAGCAACATTGATTGTGCTCCTCTTTTTGCTAATCAGTGCCTGCTGTCACCCTTTTTTATATACTTTGAATGAAGGCTCACCATCAAAGCACCTAAAATAGCTGGCCACGGCCATTACAGATTAATAGAGCCAGGAACTCATGTCCTAAAAATACTGAATATTTCTTTCCAGAATGTCACTGTTGCAAAGGCATCTACTAGGTTCATTTAGTGTGCAGCCACCCTCTAGCTATGCAGAATTGCACTCATATTTTCTTCATGGAAGGAAATTTTGGTAGTCCATCTGTCACTACGTAAATATTAATTTCATATTAATACATTTTCATACAGATTAAATATTTTATCCATGTGTTCTGAATTCAGTTAGTATTACAGTTTGTGAGGTTAAGACTCAGTATTTTGGGGGGATCAGAAAGAGGAAATAAGTCTCTTCTGTGTTTCTAAAACCGCTTGAAACTCAGCCCAGTTGAACAACATTTGAAAATTATTGAGATGAAATAGCTGTTCAGAAGTGCAGGAAAAAGGAACTGATAGTCTAACTGGAAACCTGATTTTTGGTGAACACAGACAATCTTTATAACAGTGCATCTTTGTTGCCTCTTTTATCAGAAACTTGCCTAAATAATAGCAGAGAATGGTCCCTGGAAGTGTCTCTTCTCAGTAGAGATGAAGGTTTTTGCGGCTGGTTTGAGAGGACACTGGTGTTGTTGCATACCCTTTTCTTCATATACTCTTGTTTAACTGGCATTAAAGACATGGCATTGAGACAACTGGCATTGAGACAGCTCAAGCTATGATTTGCCAACATTAATCAGAGTTGAATGCACTCAGGAGCTTGGTAGAGATGCGAAGGGAGGCTCAAGATCTGAGATCGGAAGCAATTCTTGAAAGTTTCTGTATAATAGCAAAGGATCAATCTCCGTGAAGTTTTGAAGTGTTCAAAGTGCATCATATTCCACAGCTAACACTAGATGCAAGGGCTAGAATATGGTTTGAGATAAATCCTGTTACATTCAACACGTGTGGGATGATAATCTTTCCTAATATTTCATGACCTTTGGCTGCTAAACAGGGTAGTATGTGAACACAACTTTAAAAACACCCTGTTTTTAAAGAAGAGGCCTGAGAAACCACTTGACAGGTTCTGTCACTCAGCTGTGGAGGAATAAATCTGCACATACATGAGTTTCTTCATTTATGAATAGGGACATGTGAAGTATGATTCCTATGACAAGCCTTTTGGGAAACTACAGAAATTAAAAGTGGCAAATATGACCTTTATACACAACAGTTGTTGACATAGTTCGGACTAGACATAAGGAAGAAATTTTTGACAATGAAGGTGGTGGAAGACTGGCACAGGTTGCCCAAAGGGGTGGTAGGTGCCCCATCCCTGGAAACATTCAAGGTCAGGTTGGACGGGGCCCTGAGTAACCTGATGCAGTTGAAGCTGTCCCTGCTCATTGCAGAGGGGGTTGAAGTAGATGACCTTCAAAGGTCCCTTCCAACCCAAAATGTTCCATGATTCTATGACTCTGCATAATGTCTAAAGTTCACATTTATTATAAATTTTGTTTTATTGGAAATGCTTATTAATCATTAACGGCTGAATACTTTTGTAAACTGCTGTTCTTATGTTTTCATTGCTTTAATGATGAAAGTGTTCAACATTGCAGAATCAAGCCCTAAACTAGCAGAAACTAGGAGCCGTCAATGATTGTCATTGTCAGAGTGTGACTAGGGAACCAAATACTACCTTGCCAATAAAACCATAGTTAGCTTTTGTCTTATAATTTAAAATAAATATTCAGTCTCTTTCAAAGATTGTTTTTTATGTGATGGGTAGAAAATATCAAACACTGTTATCACTAAATAAAAATTCATCTTGTTTTATTACTGGAACAGATAATATTGTTTATCATGTTTCTCTGATTTTCTTTGCTAATGAGAACTGAAACAGTGTCAATCCAAATTTTACTGTGTGTGGGAGGATAAAACCCTTCCTGACTTCCGTGTGGTACAAAGACCTGAAAGTTCTGAAAAAATAATACTCTGGTTTTAGAGTGTGCTTGGTCTTTCCCTGTATAAGCCCGGTTAGAATTCTTTTAAAGTGTAGACTTTTCTTAACTGGATGTCATTTCTGACCAAAAAAGGAAGGAAGGAAGGAAGGGAAGATCTGCCTAGCCTCTGCCTTCAGAGAACCTTGAAGTTATACGGTTAAAAACCCATGTCAGGAAATGTCAAAGTGAAGCCTGTACAAGCAATCTTAATTCTGGCTCTTTGTAGAGGTTCATTACAATAGTCATTAATTCAATGACCACGTACTATTTCTCAAATAATACAATGTAATTTAATGTAGTTTTATGTGACCTTAGATGCACATGCTTAGCATCTTGGAATACATTTCCTGTTTTGTACATTTAGTCTGTTTTTTACTGTCATAATGAAACATGCATTTTTATCGACTATGACTTTGATATAATAACAATATATAATTCTCTCTCTAAGGCTCTGCCTGCTTTGTGATTCTAAGGTATAATTTAAGGAGCTACCTTCTCTGGCTTTAATCTAGCGAGTTTGGGCTATAATTGCCCTGGAGACACAGCACAAGATTCAGTCCCTTGAGTATATATAAAGGGACTCCTGGTGGGCTTTTACCTTCAGGTGTTGAAGTCCATGCTCTCACATTTGCTATTGTTATCTGAATTACCTAGATTAAAGCTAACTCAGGCATATCACTGTGCTGCAATCACTAACTCCTCTAGCTGCTGCGCAGACAGACCAAAGATTTGAAATTTTACAATCTGGGCACAGATTCTTACAGTATGAAAAAAATTGGAAAGACTACTATTTAATATAGAGCTGTGGTTTGTTCAGACAGATCTAAAAAAAATAGAGCAGAGATTTGGGTAAACAATCATAATCCGTACAGTTTATAAAAACCAAACCATAGTACTGCCTTACTGCACTTAGATACAGTTGGGATCATGCATTAATTAACTTCAAAGCTTCTCAGCTCAGCCTGGAAAACCCTGAAGATCCAGGGAGTGAATCCAAATTGCGAGGATCTGAAAACGGAAGAGGGGAAAGATATGCCTGAGGCCAAGGCTGAGGAAGGGATGGGACTGAAGAAGGAATAAAGGAATTGAGGTGACTGGTTGGAAAACTGGGGAAGAGCCAAGTTTGAGAATTTGAGAAAGGACAGGGTTAAGCAAAAAGTAGCGGTAAGGAGCAATGGCAGAGTTAGAGGAGGGCATAAATTACAAAGAGGAGCGAAAGAAGCTTTCAAAATGTTTACCTTCCTCCAGCAGAACAATTGAAGCAGGTGGTACTTAAGACTTAGTAAATAGATTTTCTATGAAAGGCTTGAAAAAGGATCGTTAAAGCTGAAATGAACCTGAAAAATAAAACATAGGTTAAGGCAATAGTTAGCCAGCTAGTCTGGAGAAAAATTATGAAAAATATCCAAGAAATCTATTTCTAGTTCTTTTAGACAGTTTGTAGGTGTTTGGTATCAACACATAATTCTTTCCCTTTGGAGCATTTGACCTTCTTCATAGCTCTTCCCAGGCTGGACATTATAGGCTCTGTTTGCCTTTGCTAGATGAGCTTGCAAGCCCTGGTTGATTTCACGCAGACTGTGAATCATATACATTTGACTCCCTCATCATGAGACCTGATGAGACCCTTTATAGACAG
>VZSF01003010.1:0-32568 GCA_013398295.1 Chionis minor
CCCTGCCAGAACCAGGACAGTACTGAAAAACCCTCCCATTTAGATGCCCACACTATTTTAGCAAAGATTTACACCACTTTCATTACCGCTGTAAGGGAGTGCCTACTAGCAGGTTGGTGTTACTCAAGTTGGATCCTTCATAGTCCTTAAGACATTAGAAAATATTGAAATTACGAGGGAAAAGAGCCTTCCACTTCTGCATGTTTTGCAAGTAAGCAAGAAAAAAGGGACGGCATGTAATAAAAGTACAAAAAAGTGGAGAGTAAAGATTTCTAATAAAACTTCATTGAATTGTAAGTTTAAAAAAAAACCGTTGCAAAACTTTTGCATTAGTAGATGCTGAGAATTACTGTATTAACCATCAAACTGTGTATTTCTCTGGGAAAGAGGGCTCAAGATATTTAAATTGTACACATTGCAACCAGTACTTGAAAATTGTGAACAACTGCTGCATTTCACCAGTGGAACGTTTTCATTACCCGTCTTTCACACTGATGAGAGTTCTATCATTTACATGATGTGCTGTTTCCAGATAAACATAGGGAGTAGTCTAAGTAGGGCACCTTGCAGCTGGCAAAGTCTTAAAGTGACAAAGTGGCCTTCAGAAATAAAATTGTAATCTCCTCACCACATGCAAATAAGGGAAGGTAATCCTGGCTTCTGCTGAAAGCTGATCATCCAACAATAACAAGAACTGAAGCCCTGGATATCCGCACAAGTATCAAATATCAGGCAGAGGCAGATATGCCAGATCTCCTCTAGCCAGGATCGTATCACTTGTTTTATCCAGAGTGATTCTGAGCCAGCTGCTTTGCTGTAACTTCTGCCAAACCCTGGGAAATGAAAGCCTCAAACATTGATTTGGAAGAATTAGGGACATGAGGTAGGAAGTTTTATCTGCACGGGGACAAAACACACTGTAACTTCATCTTCCTTCTGAGTGCAGTTCTGGTTTCCTTCACTTGTGAAGAAAAAGAAGAACACGATAAAGATCATTAAGACCCTTTAAGAATTATGTTTTAAAAAGACCAAATGCTTAGCACTAAAATTTGAGTTCTACGTGTGCTGAGTTGGTGAAACAATGTCAGATCAGTCCTGTTCTTTTCCTACAGGCAAAACATTCTAAAGGTACCAGGAAAAATGTCTTCAGGTGCCTTCATCATTGACTGCCAGACAAACCAAATTTTCATGTCAGCAGTCAGAGTTCTGAAAATGAGTTTTCTTAATATCTTTTAATAAAAATCTCCTAAGATGTTTTGCTGGAGGAAGCCATAGAATACATTGTGGGTTTTAAGTAAAATTGTGTTATTAAAAAGAAGAAAAAAACAGAGACATTCAGTTAACTTGGTAAATGCATAATTTAAAAGTTAAGGTGGTAAAACATAATAGTTGTCCCTACGTTTCCAAATTGTGATGTGAAATTTTAATTCCAAGTTGGAAAAAGTTTGAAGTATCCTTAATTGTCCCTGGAAAAGGAACTTGCAGCAAAATCCTGATGTGAGGGCAATTAAAAGATTTACAGCCAACAAATATAATGCAATACCCATATGCTCAGACTCACTGAGAATATCCTCATTCATTCCTGAAGAGGGCTTTCCCTGGGAAGCTCCCAGAACTCAAGGCAATATTCAGTATGTATCAAGAATAAAAATCTCTGAAAGTTTCTTCCCAAGGCTAGAAACTAAAAGAGAAATCTGGGTGGACTCGAAATTTAGAAGGCCCTAAGCTACAAATTCATAATCTGTTCCCAGTATGATGTGCAACACAAGCCTCGGTTTCGAGGTAGGATTCAAAAGAACCTCCTTACAGATGAGGACCTCCTTCTGTTTTGAGAGGGATTTATTAAAACGTGTTTGATATACTTTTTTCTTCCAGTAAATACAGGTCCTTTCATCAAAAAGAAAAAACAATTGAAAATCTCATGGAAAATTATATACCAAATCTAGTTTTTAAATTCTATCCCTTTCAACCTGCTACCCAGATTGACAAGTAGGTCAGTGATGCGCTGAGTGTTGCTACAAAACAGAAAAGTGCACTAAAAGAGTTATGACTGTCAGTGCCTTGATGGCTTCAGATCACATTACGGTTTTTAAGAGTTTCTATTAGCACTGAGCTCAGTATTTCACCACTGGCTTTTCCTCGGCCGAGTCTGGCGTGGATTCAGATCACAGTTCTGATGTAAAGTTCTTCCCAGACCTCAGACAGAATGCAGTGTTTGAAAATAAATAGAAACAAATGTATTATTTGTCCCAAAGGACCTTGTTCTGCTTGTGCAGAGGCAGACTGCTCAATCTGAATCCAATCAATTTTTCCACAATATAGCTGACAATTTTCCCCATAATCAAGCAGCACTCCAATCAGTCAGTAAACAGATTCATTCAAGGTTAACCAAACAATATGGCACCCAAGATTTGTTCTGATTGAGATTTTATGGATGCTCTGACAGGGCCAAGCATATGCCAAGTCTTGAAAATATTAAAAAAATATCCTAACCACTACAGATTCCTGTCTTTGCCACATTAGAAAAAGAAGGTATAAAGCACTACTATGTCAAAACTTTAGGGAAAGCAGGCACATAGCATTGCTAACTGTCAAAGAGACTGTTTTAAAGCTTACCAGCCAATGGTCAAAGTGGGCTATCAGAGGAAAGAAAGACTTAGAAAAGAAAGAAATAGAGAAGAAATTATTTGTTAAAGCTAGAACCAACAATATAGGCGCACATGCTACAAGAGAAACCAAAATCATTGCAGTATTTACAAAACATAATACTGCTTGCCAATGTGTTTATTCCAATTTCTCTGTGTTATGAGGGCTTTATGCTTCTGTCTGGTCAGACGGTTTACCATCTAACTTTGACTGTGCTGACTGAATGCTGTTCTTGTCCCTCGGCATCTGATTTTTACTTGTTCTTTAAAAGTGATACTGCTTGCCTTATGTGTTATACTACTTTATTGCCACTGATACTGTTTCCTCATCATAGTCTACAAATTTATTCAAAGGAACATCTAAATGCCAATTTCAAGCAGGTATTTTTAAAATTTTAGTTGTTCTGAGTGACCAACACATTATAATATTCATTCAAAATGGGTGTCATGGATAAAAATCTAATAATAGTGTAGTCATAAAAAAGGGAGCTGTATATCTGAAGGTAAAGAAATTGATTCTGTATTGAAATAATTAATCACAGATTACTCAGAGGAGCATCTTACATCAGTTATCCAACAGTCTTTCCCGTAGTGAGAGTGGCTGCTCAAATTATAATAAAATAGTGATATAATTCCACTAATTTGAGTGGTTGGGTTGTTAGGAATACCAAAAAAAAAAAAAAAAAAAACCCAAACAAAAAAAAACAAACAAACAAAAAAAAGAAAACCCTGGAACATCTTAATTTTCAGATTTTCACTTTGCCTTCCAACATGAAGAATCAGTTATTTACATCACCTTTCTCAGGAAATACACTCTTAATGTTCTACATTTGTGGGATTTTGAGCTGCCTCTTAAATTTAAGTAATTTGTTGTATTTTAAACAATTCTGTATGAACTTAAAGCACAGCTGAAGAAATTTTGTGTTGGGCTAGATCAAGGTTCCAAAATTCAAGACTGACAGCAGCTTCCTCAAATCCCTGCAGAAATCCAAAGGTTTTGCTTCCAAAATGACAAATGGGTGTGTGCGTGTATATACATATGTATGTCTCTCTATATATGTATTTATGTATCTGTATCAGTAACTGTATACATACATATAAAGAAATTATTTTTGTTTCAAAATAGTGGAAAAATATGAATGTGATCTATAAATATGAAGTTTGACATAACTGTTTTACTGTAAAAACTTACAGTAAAAAGTTCATCTCTAAAGCTGGAGGACAATGAATTCAGACTATTATTTTTCCTATCCTGTCCTCTTCCGCTGTAATCCAGTTTTGACAAGTTCTGGATCTGTATTTATTACAGACATTTTGAAAACATTTGCTCATGTCTTCGATCAATTCTTGTCCTTAGCAAATATTTCCTGTGGTTCTTTCAATTTTATATTTGTTCATGTTCTCTTCAAACTGGTACCATCAGGCTAATCAGTCTTTCTCTAGAACATTTTCTGTGTGCATAAAAAGTTTTATTTAGGTGTATGATTGATTATTAATGGCTAATAAAAACAATAAACTTTCCGACTAAAACTCAGAAAAAATAGTGTTGGAGTAAAAATTCTCTGCATGATGTAGATAACAGCATTCATTAATTTCAATCATTTTCAAGGAATCCTTTTACCCTACTGTGACCACCAGAAGAATTTGTGAACCTGATAATGATGTCAAAATAACCCTTTTCTCTTAGTCATCTTCCTTCTTTTCTTCGCCCTACCATATGTCTCTTACCACGCACCAGGTATTCTTTGCAAATGCCACGAACATTCTGCCTGGAAATATAACCACCCTTTTCAATATACTTTAATTTTATCTTACTGTTCAGTTAACATCTCATTAAGCATATTTTACAGCAAGCCAGACTTCCTACATTCTAATCAAAAGCAGTATAAACATTTCTCAAAAGTATTAACATTTTATTGGTATGCAACCTCACTTGAATTTTCAGCTAATTTTGCATCACGATTGTGAGCTGATCAGGAAGAGAATAGATAATAACTTACAAACAAGATGGTGACTAATGCTGTTTAGAACTGAATTAGGTTCTGGATCAGTCCCTGATGTGGGCAGCATTAGCAGTCCTGCACGGCTGCTTCTTCATGAGTCAATCATTTTTGCACTCAACTGAAAATACGTGGAACTGGCTGCTTCTTTATAAATTATTCCACATTTCAAGATAAAATGTCATAACATTATTTTAAACTCAGATAGCACGTGGCTGCATACTATGTATAGCTTCAATTTGCATAATACCAGATAACATGAGGTGATATGCAAATAGAAGAAGAATGCAGTATTGGCATGGCCCAGCACAGCAAACTCTGACATCTGTTTGGCAATATTTTGCACATGTAAATTCTGCAGCTCTGTCTGTTTGTGTTTAATGAACTTGTCTGGAAATTCAGAGCACCTAACTGAGAGATTATCTAAAGTAACAGCGCAGCAGCAGTCTGTTTTAATTTAGGCTGTCTGCAAGCTACTGCTATGAAAATTAACAACTCTTAAGTGTGTTAAATAATCCCTGGCCTTCGTAATAATTGAGCAGGCTGACAGAAGTTGTACAACTTGTATTATCTTGATGTCAAACACCAGCTGACTTTTTTTCCCCTTGTATACTGATTTGGAGAATTAAGCTGCATCTCCTTAGATGTGTCAGCCTGGAAGGATTTTAAGGACAGCAGCAAAGTCTTAGGGCTACCAGATTAAAGGTAGCAACATCAAATCGAATTTTATTTCATAGTAACAGGCACAAACTATGTTGTACCTCCTGAGCATCTCCAAGACAGGGAAACTGGGCACAAATTAATTGCTCTTCTGCCTATCTATAAGGCATTGGATCAAAGAGTAGCGGCTGAGAAATGAAGCCAGGTTCAGTTGTATGAGGTTGCTAGTAATGGTCTGCAGCCCAAAAATGTTCTGCATGTTCTGCCATAAATTGTGTCTAGTAATGCTTTGCCCAGTCAATTAGCTGCCCAGCACTGACAGATCAGCCATTTTATGTGCTGGAGTCAGAGAAAGAGTGTCGTTCTGGCAGCAACGCATGTTTGCCTAGCACTTACTTGGAAATGTGATACCACCTGACACTGGGGGCAAACTCACGCTGAGAAGAGATGGGAGAAAAGAACAAGAAGAGGTGCCCTCAGCCCTGGAGATATCACAGGACCTTATTAACATCAGGTATGCTATTGTGATAAAGCCAAGAAACCCCAGCTGAGGCTAGCATCTTGTGGTGCCAGGCAGAGTTTACACATGTCTCATACTGACATGGTTCCAAAGGTCTTGCCTTCAAAGTTTCAGAGAAATACCTCAGGGGAAAATGCATGTGTGACACACACATATTCTGAAATGGGGATGCAGAGTAGCAAACCTCATGGAAGATCTCCATTCTGGATGAAAACTTTGAAGCTTGGAACTTCTGGAAGGAATAACATAGATGGCACGCTACTGTTGCCCAGCTCCTCCAAGCTCAAAGAACTGTAAACCTCCTCAGGCATATATTATCTTATTATTCTGCTTTGATGCTTCTGATTGAAAGGCAGTCCTATTTTGTGGTGACTTCAGACAAAAGGTCAGGAGGTGATAATGATTTTGGGAGAACTAGAGATGAGGTGAGGATATTTCCTATTTCTTTGGTACCGAGAAGAACTATTAGCTTGCTTTGGCAGAACTGTGATTTTTAATTCTCTGGTAAGGTATCTACAGATGGTAACAGCCATTAATTATAATTTTGGGGGGGTTGTTGAGCAGAAAATATCCAACAAATGTATTTCATGCGATAGGGAGTGGTTGAAAAGCTCATTTCTTGTATATAAATACATATGTGGATGGACAGGTGACCACTGTCAGGTGGAAAAAATCCATCCTTTTCCAGTCAGTTTCCCGGATTACTTCTGTAGCTATCATCA
This sequence comes from Chionis minor, assembly GCA_013398295.1. Lineage (NCBI taxonomy): Eukaryota > Metazoa > Chordata > Aves > Charadriiformes > Chionidae > Chionis > Chionis minor. Next base: position 6,548 of record VZSF01003010.1, read on the forward strand.
GGCAGAGACCATTACAAATTGATGGTGCTGATGACAGCTCTTGCTGTGGGGTCTGACCATAAGCAGAGAGATCTTGAAAAAAAATATCTGTTTCTACTCCTTTTCTTCACTTTCAGTTCAGGAACAGTTCATATCAGAAATGTTTTGTTTCTATGCTCAGCAGGGAAGTTTGATGGAAATTTTGCACTTTAAAGTACTTTACCTTATATGTACTTGCATGACTGAAAATGACTTGATTCTGAATATTAAAAAAACAAAGGGCACAAATCCTAATTTTAATTCACCATAAGTAATCCTTATGTGAGTAATTCTACTACCTTGCAATAGATACAACAAGTCCTTTAGGGGACTAATTGAGAACATGCAGATTGCAGAAAGGTACCTACTGCTGAGTACAATTTAGTGAGCTTGCTTGTAAGACTGACAAAACTAAATATTTTTTTAATAAAGAATACATGTATAATGCTCTCAGTGTGTGGATATTTTTTCATGCAAATATAAGCACTGGCATGTTTATGGAGAAATTCATCTATCTAGTGTATCAGATAAGGTTCTGTAGTGGTCAGACTCAAGGGAAAAGAAGTATATTTCATGTGAGTTGAAAAAATATATTTTTTTCCCAGAGAATATTGTCAGCATTTTTCTTCCTTTTCTTGACATGAGACTTTCTAAGTAAATGTTATTTTTCATATAATACAACCATTTCTCCTACCAACAATTTCAACAGACAGAAAATATTGAAGTGAACACTATTTTTATTCTTTCTGATTAAATCTTTTTTGGTAGCTATGTGCTGTATGGAGTAAAAGACACTTTTCAGCATTTAAAGATTTGAGCTGAACAAGCTTCATTTTATCTGTCTAGTTTTGATTTTGTTCATGGATTTATTGTCAGAGAAAAGTTCTCCCCGTTCAGATTGCATAGCCTGAGTAGGATGAATGTTCATAAGTCATTACAGAGGGATTGCATTTTTCAAGACAGGAATATAAAGACAAAACTGATACCTTGTCTATTCTCTCTATAAATTAAGGAATGGCAAAATAATTCTTATCCTTTGGTATATCATTATAGGTTTAGACAAGGAAGAGATTAATGAAGTGAACCAAAGACCAAAGTACAAGCATTTTCCCTAATTGTTAAGAGACCATCATGTTTGCCTTGCATGTCTGAAGCAGTCACCTTGTGGTTGGAGACCAAAATTCCTCGTGTTTCGTGACAATTCCAGTGTTCTGGAACTGTCTGGGACAGAAACTCTTGTCTTATTCATTTGTTGATTAGTAAATGCCAAACCTAGGAAGAAAACTTATCTTTTACTCCATACAAAGCAGATTCTCGTTTGTGAAGGAGAATAGTGAAATCATCATATATTGCACATGTTAATTGAAGGTTACTTCATACGTAATCCTTGTATTATGTTTCTTGAATCATTATTAAAGAGTTAATATCTTGTATTGTCTCAGATCATGCCCAAAAATAAATAAAAGGAGAGTAACAAAAAAGTATACATGTGAAGATCAATCTGGCACATATTTTTATGATATTTAGCACCTAAGCAATGTATTGTTTCCATGTTTATGACTCTGCCCTAGAATTAAATCCAGTCTCCATAGTAATTATTTATATTCAGCCAGTTTTGCAGTCATAATATAAATGTTGTCCATTTAGGATGGTTAAGGAAAATAAATTGTCTTCATTAAGACAAATCAGAATAAAGCTGGTATTAGGAAAAGCATTCTTATTATGACAACAATGAAAGTTATGAACAGCTACCCAGGGTGGCTGTGGAGTCTCCTTCACTAGACGTATTATGCATAATTAAGAAAATTAAACATATGTTACTGGAGTGATCTGGGTATGACTGATTCTGCCTCCTATGGAAACATGGTCCAGATGTCCTCCAGAAGTGTCTTCCAGCCCTGCGTTTCTACAGTTATAGATCTCAGCCTTTGCAACACAGTTCTGTGATTCAGTTAGTGTTTCTAAATCCCTATGAACACGTGAAGCTCCCAAACATGTTTTATGAATTATTCGTTAGCAGAATTTGTATCCTCTATTTCAGCCTAGTAATGCAGAGGCCTAATCAAATCCTTTTCTTCCATCAGTCACACCACCAACCAGATCTCCTTGCATTTGGCACTTATTTACTGAATGCTGGGTTTACTTATATATTTTCCATCCTATTTATAAAGTATGCCATTTTGCAAGTGTGTATCCTTGTCCTAAGGGCAATCTGCCTAACTTTGATCCGACAGGAGTTTGTCATGCCACGATTGCTTTCATTTTGCGTGTTTGTCCTGCTTGCATCTCATTACTTCATTATGTCCTCAAGGCAACTGCCCTTTGAGGTTTGTTCTGTTCAAATGAAGAAGACACTATGAAGCAGGCGAGTAGCATCAATAATAGCAATGGTCATAAGATGGTTGCAAAAGGTAAAGACAGCCCTACAAAAGACTTACGAACCTAAAACGGCTAGAACCAATGATGACTTTTTTTGCTGTGTGTGTTTCAGCACAAGTGAATCTTTGGTTTGTGGCTGCTACTTGTTCACACATCATCAATATTTACACAATCCAAGTTTCTGTCCACCTTGAGATAGTTTCTGCTTTATTCCAAAATTCACAGCAGAAACACCACAATCTGATGGGATTATAGGATGATCATTTCAGTATGCTCATTTGCGCCAGGGCAAGGGATCTAGAAACAGAGCTACACAGAAACTGCCTTAAACAAAAGACAAATCCTTCTTGACCAGCAGTGGGAAGATGTTCACTTTACACAAATGAACATGAAGGTGGCATTTATTTGATGCCTGATATGCCTACCATCAGTTGTATTGAATGTCTTTTTGACTGCCCCTTTTTTGGCTTTATTTTTGACTGCCTTCCAGATATTCCTAATCTACAGTCTTCCTGTTCTGGGGACAATAGTCATTCTGATTTCTTGATGTTCACTGGTGAATAAAGAATTCTTATAATTACAATGCATCTCCCAGACTATCAGTGTTACATACACAAGAATAAAAGTTATGTCATGTGACTATAAAAAAGAAATATTTATCCGTGCTCTTGTTCTTCATTCATGTGAATTCCTTTATGAATTTAAAGAAGGTTTCTCTGTGGAGCAAATACAAATTGAAGTCATTCCTGATTGTAACCATTACTCAGAGACTAACTATTATAAAGGTCTTCCAAAACCTTTAGTTCGGGCTATACATTCTAAACCTTTTAATTTGATGTATGCATTCTAGAACAAATTCTGTACTTGTTTATGCTAGTTCATGGAAAAATTACTTCAGTGAAGTTAGTACCGATAGATACTAATTTAATTCAAAAGATAACAAATCTAGATGCCCCTTCATTTCAAGCTAATTTGTATACATACAAATACAACTAAAAAAAAAGTAGCTTACAGGGTTTTAAGAGATATAATATGAAGTATATTTACTCTTCCAAAACTGTGAGAAAAATGAAAATATGAGAAAGCAAAATCACATGACAGACAGTGATTATTTTTTTTAAAAAAGTTCTGAATTGTTTTTATTTGTACAGGGTAATACTACTGCAGCCGCATTGACTGGAATAGTTTTGTTATTTGAATAATAAAGAATTAAAATCAGTAGTATTCTCCCCCTCGGCAGTATCTTTTACAATGCATGTTGTGCTTATAAGAAATTATAAATAGCAATCTTCCAACAATAGCAAGACTAGGAATGGATCATTAACTATATTACAATGTACAAGTCTAGATCTATTCTCCAGGAAAAAGTACCGGAACATTAATCTGGTTGAGCAACCTAACCAACGAAGCATTGGTGTTTTTCTAATGATACTGGGATAAGTTCAGACAACAGATTTTCTTCCTTTTTTTTTTCTATTGCTATATTAAGCAAACACATTCAAAGAAAGTCTGATTGCAATCACTGACATTTTAGAAATACACTTTTCCTATTAGTAAAGTAACCTGCTGTTGCCAGCAGCTATCAGAAGAGGAAGTGTCACAGTTACATAGGTTTGGGGCTTGTTATTTATTTCCTGAAGAGTATCATCTAGTGCAATTTCATGTCAGGGATAATAAAACTGATATGTTAATAAAGCACTGAACTTCAGAGATTCATTTGGAATCTCTTTACAGTGATCTATCCTTACATTTTCAGACATTTGGTCTTATTACTCCAGTTTAAAGCTCACAATGGTTTAAAGTGCTAATCAGTGAATCATAAACACAAAGACAGATATTACAGAAAAACTTGATTGAATGCTTTGTGTTTAAATATTTTTTATGATATCCCTTCAAGAATTTTTTTTCTTTTATTTTGGTCACTGTTTTTGCCAGGTTTTCCACAAACTAGAGGCATAATTTCTCTCTCATTTCCTCCCATATGTTTTCAATTAGCGCCGAAACATGAAGTGGGTTTTTTTTGTAATCTAGTAGACATCTTTTGGAAAGACTCACAAAAACTGATTTTATTCTATGATGAATATTTTTGAGCTTCTGCATATTTTTCAGTCTTTTTAATTCCAATTCTTTTTTTTCCTGTGAAAATCTTCCTAGACAATTTGAAAAAAAAAAAAAAAGTTTGAGATTTTTTCTTTAGTGGTGTGAAAGTAATTAGGATTTTAAAAACAGCTCTAATCATCATATAAGAGCACAAGTGTTCTGACACAGTATTCTTTGAAGATATACCTGAACAATGCTTATGCTCACTGCTTGCCTGACTGAAGACAATAAAAGTATTCTGGGAACATTAGAGAGAAAAAGCTTGTGATGAAGAGGCAGTGGAAAAAAAGGCAAATGTTGATTCAAACCAATCATTGTGAAATAAAGTGTGTCACTTTATTTTGAATCGATTTAACTCAATTACTTAATGAGGCATAATGGAGGAAGTCAGTCACTCAAGTGATTCAATTGTTTAAAAGTATTGGAAACAGTAAGGGGGAAATACAATATATTAGGATTTTTAAAATTAAGAAGGAATAATAGGAGATAAGAGAAAGGATACTGGAAAGTCACCTTTCCCAGGAACAGGTGGATGAATGAGAGTCCAACATTATCTCATATCTTGCTGTCTTCCTGTCTCTCAATTTTGTCTACAGGAACCACTTGCTTTTACAATGAAAGAGTGATGTAGTTTCAGTTTTTCTTACCTTGCTATGGCTAATGTCCTGCATGTGACGGTAGCTTAGTTTACCAGAAAGACTAAGCAGGGACCCATTCACCTATGATGGCTAATGGCTCATATCAGCATGCATTAGAAGTCCAGAAATGACGGAGAACAGAACAAGCAGCAGAAATATGTTGCAGGAGAGAGGAAAAAAAAGCCCACCTCAATTATTTTCCAAAGAAAAGAAACAAATACTTCCCCTGATATTCTCCCAGCTGCATGCCAAAAACATATTTGAAATGTTATACTATTGTTACAATTTGGGAAGCATGAAAATTGCAAAAGCTGCAAGCTGAAAATGCTACAGACAACAGAGAATCACAATTTAGTGGATTTTCACTCCTTCTACTAATAACTGACAAAGGATGCTTTGATCAAGCAGATTCTGTTGACAGAGACTTTCCACAGCAGACAGAAGCTCTTATCTTCAAGCTATGAAACACAAAAAACGTTCATAAAGATCACTTTGAATGCCATTTTCTCTGTATTATGTAAGTTTAGGGATTACTGAGCACAAAAAGGTGTGTGATGAAAGATACAAGACTTGGAAGATATTCTAGTGCACAGTAATTCATTGTAGTTATTACCATTAAATTCCACATTCTGCTGGTAAATATTGTTCCCTATTTAACAGATATGTCAATAGTTCTAGCAATTTTCATAAGCAAAAATTCTGTTCCAACAAATGGATTAACCTTAAAACAACACAGGCTTTCAGCATTAACTACAATAGTTCCTTCCCCTCTTAAGATCAAGCTCTGTCTCTGGGATACTACAAGTTATTTAGCATGAATTTCATTAACTTACTAAATAGGGAGTGAGGGTCTGTTGCTGAGTAGAAGCACTTTAAGAGTGCAGTGCCTTGCTTGCATTTTCAGAATGTCTTGGTAAACCAATTAAAACAGCTTTTATTTTAAATATTTATTATTGCATTCAGTGCTTTTTCCAACACCATAAAATTCTTTAACTAACCTTTCAATATTGAGTATCCCATTATAATTTTACAGTTGGCCTTCCAAAAACATTAAAGAACTTGACAGGGTTATGAATCACATATTATTTGCCTCTCTGTGGACTAATCTATCAAAAAGATTGAGATTGGATCTTTATCTAAAGGGCTGGTGTTGATTCAAATTCAGTGGCAAATTAAACTGGGAGAGTGTGTGATTACCTTACACATGTATCCATACTGCTCCTTACAGCTGAGGTTTAATTACTGCTAAATCATTGCAGTTTTCAGACCAATGTATTAAAGCTAAATCAGTAATCCTACATGAATCTGCAGCACATTGTATGGATATGTCATGCTGAATCAATACTAGCCTAAAGGACTCTTCACTGGCTTATACATGATGATACTTACTGAAAACCAGGGTATATCTCATATCTTATCTTTGGGGCTTAGGTATCTAAATCAGGATTGCTTCACTGATGTTGCCAGTCTTATAACAAATGTGAATTTGTCACTCAACACCTTATGAAATAGAGTATAGATACAACAGCTTTCCTAAACAAATGGAGCTCCTTTTGAAAACAGGTCCATTTTATTTTGTATAACCTCAGTCTGTATTTGATGCCCACGACATGTTTTCCACTGCCAGAGATCATTTCTTTTCATCTCTTAGAACTGAACAATCAAAACAATACTGATAAAGGACAATATCCAGCCCTTTTTTTTCTTTTTTTTTTTTTCTCATTTTTTTTCTCTTACTTTATTTTGGTCTCTATCATTTCAGTTTTGTTGATATTGTCATTCAATGACCATTCTTAAAATTATTAGCTCCTTCAAAGTTTTATTTGATTTTCATCTAGGCAATGCCAAGAGCGTAACCGACAATTGCTTTGAGTATTCATTTCTCTACCAATTCACAGACAATCAGATTCATTCCCACCTTGAGACTCAGCTATCATCAGTCACCTTAGCCTATAAAAACAGCCAATCTACATAATGGAAAAATATAAAAAACCTGAGGTCAGAAAAGAGCTCTTTCTGCTTGAAAGCTATGAGGAATACTCCATTAGCACACCTTGCAGACTTCAGCTGTGTATGTTCACAGCACAGGTCAAAGAAATGTTTGTTGCACTATCCTCATTTGTTTAAACCACCTGGAAAGCAGTTTTAAGTCCCTGTGTGTTTTTCTCCATATGTTTCTACTTGGTGTTTTGGGGTTGTTTATTTAGAATTAATACATTTTTGTGGATTAAAGAAAATGACGTATAAATAGTGCTACCTGAGTAGGAGTAATTCTTGACATGAAATAAAAATTACCCTTTTCTCTATTGAGACAGGCTGTAGGAGGTCCAGAGAGAGCAGCATATGAAAAACTAGTGAAATTCCCCTTTTAACTTTCTGGATCTGATTCAAAATCTGTTGAATTTAAGAAAAAATTCCTATCAACTGTCAAGTGTTTTCACTGAGGCTCTAATTTGTGGAAAAGAATTGTTGCAATTTTATATTAATCATAGTTTAAATCCTAAATTAAAGTATTATTTCTGGCATTGGCCATGCATGCATGGGAGTATATTATGTTCCTCGGAAGGAACAGTCCTTTTCCTTTCTTTGATGTTCTTTTGTCTACAGTGTGTCTTTTCAGGTAGTGGTGTCAAGAATATTAAGCCTCACAAACTAAAAGCAAAGGATATTGGGGGAAAGTAGGAGGACTTTCAGAAAATATTATATGACATTTTATGAAGTTCCAGGAAAGAGCCACCAGATCCTTCCTGCCTCCTGATTCTCAACTCATCTACAAGGTAAGGCCTCCAATTTGAGAGTCAAGTCACTTCAGCTGAGTCATAGCGCAGATGTGTGAAGTCGGTATAGTCAACAGAAGCTATCCTCTGCATTCACCTTCCTAAAATGACACTACCATTTCACTAACTTTAGAACTGATTGCAACATTCACAGAAAGCGGAAGACCCTTACATCGTCTTTCACATAAGCCCATTTCTCCCTTTTTAGCTGTAGCCCTTTTATCTTGTTACATTCCTTAAAGTTGCTAGTAAAAATACTTCAATGTATAACAGATGTGCACATGTACATTGCATTAAATTCACTACAGATAATAGAACACAGTCTCAAAAATTTCATTCTTTCTGTTCGCATGGGGAAAACACCTGCATCTTTTTAAGAAGGAATGTAGTTGAGAGGGAAAGAGAGCTTACTATGTGTGCATCTTACTTCCTTTCTGCTTGTAGTTTTATAGAAGAATTACTTTTGGATACCTGTTTTATCTCCTTATATGAATAATTTATACACATATCAAACATACATATTATTTCTCTCTGAACCAAGCAATTGACATATGACAGTTCAGATATATGTTTGCTTTTTGGTGATGCCAATTTCAACATTGCAACATTTTACAAATTAATTTTCATGACTGGAAAATCTTTTCTACCACTTTCAAATGTGACAAGTGTTCATGGAAGGCAGGACTGTAGTGCAGTGCATTTTAGAGGCATTAATGAAACAATTCAATAAGTAAGTCTCCCTACTGCCAGATCTGACTCCCTGATTCCAGTCCCATTAATGTCTATGGGAATTTTTTCAGGACCTGCATGAACCTCCAATTGGGAAGAAGTAAAAAAAAATCTTGGAAAAATAACAAGAGTCCCTACTCAGATTCTCAAAGATTTCTAAGTAGCTAGGCTTAAAGAACAATGAAACTGTCATCAGCAGCTGGTGGACATTTCCAAAAGGTATAAATCATGGAGGGCTAACTAGATGCAAAACAGAAATGGAAATGATATAATAGACTTTGCTTAACTATATGCCTGTACAACCCACATAAACATCTAGGCCGAAATTCCCTACTCAGAAACATTTATTTCTTTTGTAAGGAAGTTGAGAGTAATCACTTTGCTGCGTGTGTTGTCTGCACACCAACTGGAGAACTGGTTAAAACATGCCAAATTCAAAACAGATGTTGCACTTTCACTGAAGCTTTTTATGGTCAATTTTGTAGACCAAAGTGTAAACAGAAGATAAACACAACATAAATTACAAACAGTGAAGATTACTGAACACTCACAAGACTTGTACAGAATTTAGTGAACAGGAAAACATTTAAAGCAAGTTTTCCTGATGGATTCTGATAGTTCAGTTTTCAATGGCTTTTCATCTTACATTGCTACCTGAAATTCCAGTATATTCAATAGTATAATAAAACGTCATCTAGAATTTCAATATTTTATTGTTTCTTTCTTCATCACAGCTTCATTAATTAGACACTGGCATTTCTAATAAAAATATTAGTAAAAACATATTAAAATATTCAAAAGATTAAATAAAGTATTCCACTTCTATTCCAAGCTCCAGGGAGAGGGAGAAACGGTTTTGGCCGGTTCCCACCCAGCCAGTGCCTAGAAGTTTCGATTTCAACAAATATGGTCGAGAGGGATTAAAAACGAAACGGAAGATGAATTGGTAAAATTTCCATTCCATTGGCAAGAGCAACTGTGTCTATGTAAATCACTGCAGGGTGGAAAACAGCTTCTGTCCTCGAGCTCCTGAGACCTGTTTGTTAGCGTGGCCTGTGATCATGGTAACAAGGCTGCACTCTGAAATGGATTGGAAAGAGATGACGCAATCCTATATGGCTATACAGGTTCAGAAGCAGCATTTTCATGCATTTAGCCACCTTAAAGTACAGCACAGCTAACGTGACTATTTGTATGAAATCAAGTCTTTCAGCAAAGACCGAATCCTCTGATGTCACTGTTTCCCCATCAATGAAATAGTGCTAGAGATATGAAGAGATTTTGCACAGTATTATATGATAGAAGGTTAAAACCAGATGTCTGCTTGATAGCAACATACAAAACAACTTCTAGTTTTGACACCACTGTTTTAAACTAGCACCAAAACAGAAAGTCAGATCCTAGATGCTGCAGTTGCTAGGACTGCACAGCTGCATACAGGACAAATACAACCTGAATGGAAGGAGTTAAATGACCATTCATATTACCTCACAGGATTATCTGGGTCAGTTTGACCTGTATGTGCTGCTCTAGCAAATGTGCAGCAATCCTAATAGGTTTGATACAAGACTCGCTTGATAAAATTCTAAGGTCTGTGTGGTGCAGAAGGCCAAACTTGATCACAGCAAACCTACCTGGTCTCAGACTCTATGAATAAAATTATTTTAACTATCTGGTTACAAAGCCAGCTTAATCTTTGTTTTGTATCACTGTAGCAATGCAAAGTGATCAGAACCTACTGGTGAATTTGACCCTTAAATTTGCTGCTGTTCTTGTACTCACATGAGGTTGATAACTGCGGTTTCATGTGCATCAGTCAGTTAAGCCCAAAACTCCCATTGACATCAACCAGAGCATTATGTGAGAACAAGTCTATGTCATCCATGTTATTGATGATATAGCTGTTTTGATTGCTACAGTGGGTTTTTTCCTTTCAATAACTATAATGGAGAACACAGGGAAGCTCAAACTCTTGTTTCCAAATGAAAAGCAACATCCTGATTCTTATCAGAATTCAGGCCCTTGTTAGAGCTCACAAGGTTTGTAGAAAACATGTAGACATAAGAGTTAAGTTTTCAAAAATTATTAACAAGCCAGTGTTCTCTGTTCTGAATACTGACATCAAGCCTGAATGCTCCATTCCATAAACTACATGAATGCACTTGCTTTGTAACTGTTTCCTTGGATATTTTTATTAGTTAAATTGAAACAAAACCAAAAATAACACACAAAATTTTTAGTTTGAAGACTTTACACTACATCTTTGTATCATTTTCTGCTACATTTTACTTAACACAGATACAGACCATATGCCTGGTCACAATAAGCTACGTGTTGATGCTGCCTTTCACCAGTATGTACCTTAGTAAAAACTGTAATCAGAAAGACTGCTGCATTAATTAGCTAATTTGTATAACACTATGAAGATGCAAAGTATAGTATATGTTCAGGGTATTATTATTATTTATTTCATCATCTGTTACGGCCATTTGTTCAACTAACATATTCAATTAAAAAGGAATAACCAGGGAGTGCATGAGCCATAATTACTTATTTTATGACAATTTACTTTTTTTCTCATGTGATTTGGCTAAAATTAACACTGGGATATCTAATTTATGGCAATTCCCATGAGAAAATATTTTAAAAAGATTTTGAAAAGAAATAGAGCAGGTTGAGGTTGAAAATAGATTCAGTAAAGGGCACAGATCTTAAATTGTGCCTGTCCTTTGTGTTTGTAAAGTCTGATCCTGCCTGCACTGACTTTTAATCAGAAACCTCCTGTCTTCACATTGGCTAAATGCAAAAATACAAAAATTCCTAAAACTGTATCACATTAGTTATCCATATAACATGGAACACATTGCCACAACAGTTTTCTTCCACAAAGCATGAACATAAAGGTGAAATCTTGGCTCCTTTTACAAGTAAAGGAAATTTTACCTTGGTCTTCAACACGCATTAATTTTCAATGTAGATGTCCATATCAAGCTGTCATATCCAATGATTGCCTTTGATACTAGTATTGCCAAGGTACTATTAATTTAGCTGGAAAATGGAGAAAATCAGAGAGTTTTCATTCACATTTCCATTCCTCTTCCACTTTGTCATGTTTAGAGCCACCCAAAGGCTTTTCTTCCTTGCTGTGTTTCTGCACCTAGGGTAGAAGTACAAACTGAGGTGACTGGATATTTTGATGGTATGTAAGTCTAGATCTTGGTGCTTAATGTCTGAAAGAGTACTTAGGTAGGTAGAAGAACAGATGAAAGATGGATGACAAAGTCAATGTAATGGACAAATAAACAGCTAAAATAAACATGTTACTTAGAGGATATTTACAATTGTTATAAATGCTTTTTGTATCAATTCAGAAACTTCTTTTCCCCAAACCCTCCATCAGATAATGAGCAGACTTTAAAACAACAAGAGATGCCTCCTCTCCCTTCTTCTGAAATATGAGTTCATTCTGCAAAATGAACTATAAATAACAGATGAACAAGATCATTTATGTTTGCTCTCCCTTTTCAGCATGTTCAAGCAGACATTTTTTTCAGTATCTGCAAATTTCTACAAAACTACTGCACATTCAAATTCTGTGCATTTTAGTATCTTGCTTGGAATGAAGACTTACAAAAAGCTTGTGTAGTATTATTTGCTTATAAACGAAATATGCAGCGTGACAAAAAGATGGAATGGAGTAAGAATACATCTTTATTTTATGTTTCTCAGCACCCAGTAAATAAAAACATAATAGTATTTCTGATCTACAGCCTCAGGAGACCTTAAAAATAGCACATTTATTTAAAGAATACCTTGCACATTCTGGGGAGGTCTGTGACAATAGCATTTTAATTTTTTCCTGATAAAAATGAGGACAAACAGTTAATTGTTGACAGCAGTCAAGTACCGAGAGCATTTTTCCCTCTTCGTCCATTTCACTTTCTTCTATAGCCTGTTTTCATAACATGATAATTACACTGGCTTGTTGCTGGTAAAAGACTATGATTTCATCACAGGAAGAGAAATCAAAGAGAGATGAACTGTAAAGAAAAGCACTGAGAAAAATACAGGTCAGCCATCTCTAATATTCATAATAACACTAGTGATTTAAAAAATATATATTTTTTGGCTTCATATGGAAGGAACTTTTTATCAATCAGTACTTACAGATCTATTTTTTATAAACCATCTTTTTAACAGGTTACTAAATATGCATTAAAACCCTACCCTCCTAAATAGACCCAGAAATACAGTTTGGTTTTGCTTTTTCTTCTTGCTTTGCCAGCCTAAACAATCTTCTCACTGTATCAGGCAGACAGAGGTCAGACTCTGAAATGCTGCCAGTGCCCTGTGTCCTGCAGGTGGAAATACCACACAGCGAAATGGAAAAACAGAGATGTGAAATGTCCGGGTTTTTAGCTGAAAAATATAATAGTCTGAAATCAAACACTGCACATAACAATGGACTGTCTTGCTGTCTGACTGAAGAATCCTTAAATATATTCATGATAAACATGTAGAGGGGCAGGAAGGGAAAACTATTACTAATTACTCCCCTCAAAAAAGCCAAAAGTTAAGAGTATTAGATATCTGTTCTGAAAGCTGAGAAAGGAAGGGGGGAAAAAAAAAATAATAATAAAAAAAAAGATCCTAAAACATAACTGAAAGGCTTTGGGCTAAATGTCTCCTGAAACTTGCAAGTGCAACCTAAAGCTTACCAAGAAAAGAAAAAGAAAACTTCATAATATAGTATTTTTGTAGTTTCCTGAACATGAAGCTTACCTGCTATATTGCGTACCCAAGAACCTACAAGCTCTCCAGCTTCCCTTGAGCTCTGGTTCTTCCCTTAAATTTTTGGTACAGTTTATGCATGCTAGCCCCTCTGCTGTAGCACCTTGGTTGTTTCCCTCTAGAGTTCTTAGTAATTTAAAGCAGAACACCAGCTCTGCGGGTGATCGTTATGTATTATCTGTGTCTTTAGGGGCACAGGTTGGTGGTATAAAACAGACACAGTGACTGTGCAGGTTTTTAAAAAAATATTACTCTGTCCTGTCCTTCAGAACTTGCTTAATCCACAAATTCAAATCCCCCATTTAAATACCCACCAAATACATAGCCTCCATTTTCATGCTTTTTGTGTTTCTTCACATTTTTTCTCTCTTCCTTTACAAAAACGTGAATAGATGGGTGCCTATATTTGATTCTTATAAGCAAGGACACCTGTGTTGTTAGAAATATTGGTGATTTATTTATTTATTTTAAATTCAGAAGCACAGGAATTAGGCAAATATATAAGTGTTTTTAACTTCCATTGACGAAAGCACACACCAACAGTGTTAAAATAAAAAGGATAATAGGAAAGGGCACAAGACTATCAGCAACCTAGAAGTATTTTCAGATAAACCCCTGTAAAATATGTGAGTTTCATAAATCATTGATAATGATCAAATGTTTGGCTCTCTTCCTGTTACAGGTTCCCAAGCAGATGAGGTCCAGCTTTCAGAAAGACCCAGGAGTAAGGACTTTTGAAAGCACAGGGTCAACTTACCTAATTTCACATAGTTCTAATAGAATTTATGTCTACTTTCAGCGTGGCCCAGTTTGTTCCAATATTTCACTTATTAAAGTTTTCATAAGCAGTTAAATTGCTAACGGTGGCTCTCCCACAGCCTTCTCAGCAGAGAGCAGGGCCAGTCGCAAGCAAATTTACCATCCTCAGAACATGGTAGGAGCAGTGTGGGCAAATCTGGCAAAAAGATGTGCCCAGAGGGACAAGAGAAAAAGCATGTGTTAGTATTTCTGGGCTGCAGGGAGGATAACTGACAGCTAAAGGATTAGCTGTAAAATGGAACAGCCTAAAAGGCAGCTGCAGGATTATTTTGGAGGGCATTTTTCCCTCTTTCCCCCAACCGAGGAACATTCAAAGCTGTATGTTTTGTGTGTTCTCACAAGAGGGGCTCTAAGTGACAACAAACATCAATGAAAATGAAGGGAAATGGTCAGGCCATCTACTTTGGCTTGCAATTTAGTGCTCTGAATTCTTTCCTTCTCCCTCTCTCCCAACTTTATGGAGGTATCTATTGCTTTCTACTTCTGCTCTGTGAGGAATCTATTGTTCATATGTTTGGTCCCCTGAATCACACCTTGGTTTGACATCCAAAGGAAACAAAGTAAAACTCTCCCCCAGAGTCTGTTAGACTCTCTCACACTTAAGAAAGGAGTTATACTTATTTTCCAAAGACCTCTCCTTTCCTGACAGCAGGCAGACACTGTCACTTTGAATTAGAATTGGTATGAAAATTTCCATTTGGGTTTAAAATGAGAAAAAAAGTTTTTGTGTTTTGGGGGCTTTTTTTGTTCACCCAGAAGACTGAGCTAAAAATTAAAACTGAGCCCCAATTGTGAATACCTCTTTGTTTTTTCTTCTATCGCCCTAATTACCCATATACTAATATATTTGTGAAAACAAGGCTAGAGGAAATGAAAAACACCTGATACACAAGTACTCTTTCCTATACAACCATTATGATAGTGGTTTAAAAAAACCTGATTTCAATGTAGTTGTCTTCAAAACAGAGCATAAGGTAGAAAAGCCATCATACACTCATTTGGTAACAAGGAAAATTCTCAGACCTAGTTATTGGAAGTCACACTGGGAGCTAACATAAAACCAGGGAATTTATGTTACAACAAGAGTCTCAACTCCAACTCCTACGAACTCTGTCATTCTTTTTCATTACCCAAATGGTAGGTGAAGCACAGAGAAGTGTGCCTAAGCACCACTGGAGCTCAGAAGAGAGCTGTGTTCTTCCGAGACTAATTCTCTCTAAGCCTTAACCACTTAACTGCTTGTCATTACGGATCGCAGCCTGTTAGCCAAAACAAGGTACAATGTGTACTCTGCTCTGAGATAACGCTATTTTCTTTGTGTTTTCACTTGCTTTAGCAACATCCAACTGAGGATGAGCTATTCACATTTCTGCAAGATTCAAGCCACAGTTGCATTAACTTTGCTGTTCTTTCAGCCCTAAGGGACTAAGAGTTCACAGGTACAAAAACAACAGAACAGCTGAATTGGAAAATCAAGTAGAGTTCTATTGCTCTTAGGAAACCAATTTCTTAAACAAAAACAGGTCTGTTTTTTAAAATTTTGCTACTACAGAATCATCCATTGAAGCATTTACATTTTTATTACTAACTATGGTATTGAAAATTGTGAGTGCATGTTCAATTCTATGCAAAAAAAAATGTATTTGTATCATTAGCAGACCAGATCATGGGACCTACAGGGTATGGATCTGAAGAGATTTAAGCATATCTCCCTATTAATCTCCTGATATGTCAGAATTAGAATACGCTGTCCTTCCTTCAGCCCATGTCAGCAAAACTGACCCTTTAAAAAGAAAGCTGCTAATCAAAGAAGATATTCCTGTGTGGCTATTAAGAGATCTTGTGGTAGGAACCAAGCATCCACATCATAAGAAACACCTCTGCTTCGGAAGAGTTTACAGCTCTAGCTGTGAATGGGGAAAAAAGCAAACTTTGTTTCTGTTTCACAGCTAGGGAATCAAGACACAAGACAATGTCCTTTCTGTCAGACTTCTTTGTCTTCCAAAATAGCCTATGGAAGCCAAATCTCCTGATACCATCCACAGTGGTGATTGTTTGGCCACATGTAATTGGTAATGCTTTCCCAAATTGCAAGTGCTGGAGGAGATGTTATTACTGGTATTTGCATTACAAGCAGCCTGAACTCATCCTCAATTTAGGTTGCATACAAATCCCTTCTGCCCTTGCCACAAGTGATGCCAGAAACCCTTTAGGACATTTTGGCCTAATGTTGTGATATGACCATAAGGGTGCAAGGAAAAGGTGACTAGACTAAGCTGTTCTGGGATGCAGCAAATGGCAAGTCCCAAGGGTTTTCTCTCCAGAAGTCATACTAACAGTGACCTGGGAACAAGGGAACTCATGTTCACTAACCAAGAGTGAACATTATTAGACCAGGAATACTTCTTATGTGCTTATGACACCGTAATGTCAGTCGGTCTGCTTGCCAGCTGTTTGCAGTATGTTCAACCCTGTTCACCCTCTTCCCTCACTCCTCTCCAATCCCTGCAATAGCACACAAGAGAAAACACCTATCAGGGCACCAACCTAGCCTGGACCTTATTCCAGAAAGCACCAGAACTTAGTGTAAGAGACCTGACAATGTAAACTTAATTGCTGGGTAGGTTTGGACCCGAGGCTAATGCATTACTAAGTACATACGACCATACGCAAGCAAGAGCAGATGACATCTCCAAGAACCCGTGGAAAGTGTGTGGAAAAACTAAGCTCTTCCAATATTTTTTTTTTTTCATGTTTAACATAAACCCTGCTCTGTGACTGAACTTACTGTCTTTCTACAACGGCACTATCTTGGCTTTCTTCTTTTATGCTATTACTCACAGCAGAATTTGATTTAGCTTTGCAGATTTGAGTCTCTGTTCTCAAAGTCCGTTGTCTCCATTGTGCTTTCTTTCCACACACTATGCATCTCTGTGAAAAATGGTTATGGCTGTGTTTGATTTGAACGTTGACTGATGAGTACAAGCTGGACAGGGGGAGAACAGAAGGGTATAGGGAGCAAATATTCAATTTTAAAAAACTTGTGCCATAAAACACATCATAATTTTCAAGCGAAAAGGACATCTTCATTTTCTAAATGGGCCTTTTAAAATGATAGGCAATAATGGGAGAATAAGTCCATTATTCATTTATAAGGGAATTAGCATAACAAAGCTGCTTAATGTGAGAGTTCAGAAAGCTCTGATTAATAAATTAATCCTTACATTTTACAATAGGTCTCATTTTTTTGTGAATAATTCCTATAAGAGACTGTTTTAATAATCTCAGTGTTTTTCTACTGAAAATTTAACTCTTTGTGAGCTACCCAGAGCAGATACCAAGACAAATTTCATGTTGTGTACATGGGTGCAAATCAATGTACCTTTTGAGCACTAGTAACACTGCACAGGGGAAAAGCTGGAGGCAGGAGGAGAGAGAGCTGTACTGGTGCCCATACAGCACATAAGAGTACACCACACTTGTGCTAATACCTAAGCAGCACAATTTCAATTAATCTGAACAGTAATTAATATAAAGGGCACCTAAAGGAATAAAAAAAAAAAAAGGAATTAGGAGCCTTTTTGAGAATAGTAGCCTGAATAGACAAAGACTTTTCCTTTTTAATCTCTTTAAATCCCTTTCATAATTGTTCTTTCTATAAATTGCTTTTTAGTGTGGACACAGTCTCTTAAACTTGCCTGCTCTTTCTTAGATAGACTCTACAGTACAATTAAAAGTCTTTGCTTTTCTGAAAAAGATCTGTTACAGATGAAACACTTTCCATATCAGGTCATTGCTCTGCTGTCTTGTGAAGACAAGTAAGGCATCATTCTCAATCCCCTTTTCTTAAAAAAAAAAAAAAGCCTTTTACTCTGTCTTCTTTTTTAAGCTTCAGTGAATCAGGACTTTTTATCTGAATAACCCATAAAAGGGTTTTATTCAGGTTTATTTTATTAGTAGCATTGTTCCTAAGTAGATGTAAGTAATGCCATTTGATGTACGGCATCATTCCATGTCTATTTCTGTATTAACAATTGTATATAGTAGCCTTTCTCTTTTCACAAGAACACACTAATGAAACCAGCAGTTTCAGCTCTTTCCCCCCATAATTCGCCCCTGATGTTGTTATTTCCCTCCATGCAGGTCTAATGGGAATGGACAAATCTTTCTGATTACTTTTTGAGGGTCAGAAAGGATGCTTACAATAGGAATCTTGCGATAAAACGTTAGTCACAATGAAGCAGAGAATGGTGAATTTCTCACAGACACACCATTCACCATGCAATATTTGATGTGACTTACTCCAGTTTGCTTTCACAAGCCTTGCGGAGAAGGTTAATGATGTAGTAACATAACAAGGAAGGCAGAAAAGTGAAAATACTGATGATGTTACTAGTTTCACCTTGAACGACATGAAATCTGCTTTTACTGAGATTATTAAAATACTGATAGTGGGGCAGACTGGGCAATGGGGAAAAAGGGCCTGATAGACACCTGCTGACCTCCTCAGTTTAGGAGTCCAGCCTCTGCATGATGACAGAAAGTCTCAGCCATTGATTTTGTGTCCTTCTTGTTGGATTATGCAAATGGCGTTTCCTTCTCTGGTCTACTGCCTACATGTCAACAGCAGAACAACTTTTCTTTTGGTTTTCAGAACAATGCAGTCTCATTTCTGATATTACTGACCTTTGCTCCTTCACCAGTGGTCTCTTCTGGTACATTCAACTTGTCTGTTCTCATCACACTTTTATTCTGTAAATCTGAAAGACAGTGCACTGCTTTGTTAAATGGTATAGGGCAGCCGGGTGTGTGGGGGAGGAAATCATTGTATGCAAAAATAACAGAATGCATCTAGACTGCACAGCAGTTCTACACAAATTACTCTTACTTCAAATGCAAGCCAGAAGCAGCAGATCTGTAAAAGGAAAGCATTTGATAGATTACATTCGCTAATAAGTCTCATATTGCAAAACAGAGGGGAAGGCACTTTTAGAAAACTGTTCCTAATTCATGTTTTATTGCAAATTAATGATGCAAACAGGAAAACAGAAACTCCATTACTTATCTGCATTAGAATTTTTCCATCAAAGAGCCTTTGTTTTGAATTTTATTTCTGATTTCTACCACTACTGGTTTAATTTATGATTTATTTTTTTATTATTTTGGTTTAATTTATGGTTTCTTGTTGCCTAGGGTGGTTTAGAAAGAGCTGTGAAAGCCTGGTGAAATCTACTTAGTAAAGCAAGACTATCTTTACAAAAAAATTAATAAAGTTTGCCAAGCTCATGAGCCTAAGGGTTGTATCATTTAAATCTTTCTCTTATGCTCAATGAAAAAAAAAAGAAAAGCCCTTAGAAATTACTTCTTTGGCACTCAGTACAAGGCTGCATTTAATTGTTCTTCCCTTTGGCATTGCTGTTGCTTGCAAGGAATTAAAAAAATCCACTTCCACAAGTTCCTTTAAGGTCCTATTCATATTCTTCCTCACTTTGTTCCTATTGTTCCTTCTCTTCAACTCTTCTCCACCTTGTCATACACACACAAACCACCTTTCTCTTCCAGTGTCCCCCAGCCACAAAGCAGAGATTTGGTGGTAGCTGTTGCCTTGTCAGTTTGAAAGCTCTGTTGCTTCTCATGCTTGCAAGGATGATAATTTTCACTGTGTATAGATGTTTGCTCAATGCACATTTGTGTATCTATGTTTCTGTGTGACTCTGTATTTTCCAGCCTTCACTGTGCACCCACAGGTAAAAGCAGCAGAAAGCCAAGACATTTAAGGACATCAGTTTGCTGGAGTTCACTAGCCAACTGCTAATTGTGGATTTATTCAAGAGAGAAGATTCTTTATATTAGTGTTTATGCTTTTTCTTCACTATTCAAAATTCTAACGTAGCAGCATTTCTGTCTCTGTAATGATTTAAGACCTATAGTCTTTAATTACTCTCCGTATGTCATTTGTTCCTTAGACCCAGAAGACATGTTCTCATCTCTTGACTAAGTATTTAACGTGAAGTGTTTCTTCAAAGACTAGACAAGCCAGGGTTCACAATCATAAAACAAAAGATAGAGCCTGATACAATGACAATGATTCTCTGTCCTTTCCAAAGATATGCAACAATTTAAAAACAATAAAGTATAAGTTGAGGCACATGATGTTTCATTTCTTGTTAGCTGGGGATAGTAAGAGCCGCAGGCAGGTATATTAATCTTGTCTGGCCAGATATGAAACTCCATGTTTCACCTCATCTAGTTTTTGTTTTCTTTTGCTTTGCTTTGTAACCTTCCCATAAAATTCATAATTACAATAAAAATGAGAAAATGAAAAAGGAAATTTCTCTTGAATATCACCTTTGTAGTCATTTGTTTCTAAACATGAGGACAATAGAGTAAAGGGAGCACAAACATAACCAAGTGCAACCTTTGTAATTCCTACTTTCCAGGCTAGCCAGGGTCCTGTTCAGCCATTGGTGTCAGCTAAAGGTGCCTCAGAGCAGTTTTGCCTGCAGTTCCTCCCTATGGCACGGAACATCATTCTCACCCTCTGCGAGGCAATGAAGAAAAGAGGAAACACAAGAGTTCAAAGTCCACTGGTCATAACAATGTCCTGCCCTTGGATTCAGCCTCAGGTCTCCCAGACCAGCAGCACAGCAGGTGCTGAAAGCAGAGTAGTAACTCTATAATCGAGTCATGTCTGTCTACTTCTGGTGGCTTACGGCATCAAAGAAAAGGTTTGTGTTGGGGTTTCATTGGAGAATTCAGGTCTCCTCTTTGCTCAGTCAACCATTTAGTTTATAGTAGTGAATGAATGGTAGATGTGTGATGCGTGACTGTTTCTCTTTTCTTCAGATACAAGCATGCCTGCAGGAGGAGAAGGAACTATCAGTCAGCTAGGTAAGGTGTCAGTCAGCCAGCCTGCCAGCAGTAAAGGAGAAGAAATCTTTTCTCTTGTGAATCCAGATATGGATTCACAAAGGCCACAAAATGTGTCCTTCAATTTCATGACTTAAAAGTTTAGAAAAGATGATTGTGGTAAGTGTATAGTGATGCAGATATACACTGTCTGTAACATGGCATGCAGGAACTAGAAGAAAGGGTGTTGTCCTGCTCTTCTGTCAGACTGCATTACAACTTAGCCTGAGGCCTTAAAACCTACCGACAGCAGATATCATTTAAGAGCTAACTTGGAAGTTAAACTTCTGAACTTGCCCAACTTGAGTTAAGAATTAATCTAATACAAAGCCCAAAGCTGTGAGAACAAGCAAGTGTGCTATTTCTATTTCTCTCTCTCCCTCAAGAAGAGTTTACCCTCATAATCTTATTTAAAGTGTTGCCTGTGCCTACCCATGTGCTTAACAAGATCATCGCACTGTAGATTCCAAATCAAATAGCATCCAACAAACTTACCACAGTGCCTGTCTCTCATGACTAATAGTGTATCCCCTTAAAATTCAATACATGATCAGGCAAATCAAGAGCACTACCAGAAACAAGAAGAAAATGAGGAATGAGGAACATTCTGTAAAAGCAATATATTTAAATACAATCCCCAAAGCAGTCCTTACAAAATAAGTACTGTAGCTTCATAACCAGTAAATGAAGAAAATGAAGGCAGCGGAATCCAGTTTTGTAAAGACCTAATTAGGGCGGGCAGTAGGATTGTTTGGTTCACCTCTGGGATTTTTGAGTGCTTCCTGCATTTATAAAAAAGCCCACAATGAATATGAAATAGTGAAGAAGAAGCAATGTTTTCTTAGGAGAATTATTTTCATGGTTTTTTAATTCTGAAAACTCCCTAAGCTCCTCAGTGCTAGAACCAAATAAGACATGTCAGAAGGAGGTTTACTGTATGTTTAGTATTTCTGTATGTCCTTGATAGAGGATTTGCCACTGACTATGCTAAGAAAATGGGTAACGTATTCAGTAGGCCCTGGTTTGTTGTTTTTTTTTCTTTTTGTAAATTTCACATCCAGTAAACTTCCAATATGGAATAGTTCTTCCAGAAGAAAAATTGCTTCTCTTTTCTCATACTAGGAAAATTAAGAACTTCATGGGAATGGTGGCAGGTTATCCTGGATGATGGAAAGTGTTAGGCACTTGCTACAATACAACTAATCATGGTTTATAGTTATATTTTGCATGCCTGTGTTGCATGGTACTCTAAAAGCTTCTAAAGAGTTTAAAATACAGAATACAAGCTCTGAGTTTGAAATCCACTGCAGAGTATCTTTAAGATATTTCTGTTATTATTTCCTCAGAACATGTGGAAAGCGCAGGTTTTACCTGAGCTAGGCAGAACTACAAATGTCTCAAAAGTTACACTTTTAGGCACGTAGCTCCAAAAACACTGGATAGATAGGACTAAGTGTGAAAATGGCTAGTTTACAGCAGACTTTAATTAACTACACATAAGGATTTCAAAAGCTACTGTGCATACATAATAACACTATGATTAGATGACTTGAAAATGTATGTTAAATAAAAGGTTTAGGTGTTTACAAAAAAAAATCTGTAGGAATTACTTCACCAATGATGCCTAGTTGAAATTGTAGGAGGCTTAAAATGATAACTCCCCTTCCATTCATCTCAGGAAAGCCTGTGATAGACACTGATGTCTGTGTCAGTATTGCTAACTTCAAGCTTTCAAAATTCATGAGTCAGCCCAAAAGAAGTTTTATCATTGACCTAAAAATCATTAGGTTAAATAAAGGTGAGTGGCTCATCCATCTGTTTGCGTCTCCCCCTCTGTAAACTCCTGTTTGTTTTCAGGAACTCTTTTCCTAACTCTGGAGAGCAGAAAGCTGTACATTCTTTAAACAAAAACTGGAAAGTCTCTTGACACCCCATTAAGCCTCAGTCACAAGAATCAGGAAAAAAACACTGTACACTGTAGCTTCTGTTATTAAAAAGTTACAGTGCAATCCCATGCACAAATACAGGCTGGGCAGAGAATGGATTGAGAGCAGCCCTGGGGAGAGGGACTTGGGGGTGTTGGTACATGAGAAGCTCAATATGAGCTGGCAATGTATACTTGCAGCCCAGAAGGCACACCGTACCCTTGGCTGCATCAAAGGAAGCATGGTCAGTAGGTTGAGGGATGTGATTCTGCCCCTCTGCTCCTCTCTCGTGAGACTCCACCGGGAATACTATGTCGAGCTCTGGAGCGTCCAACATAAGAATGACATGGACTTGTTGGAACGAGTCCAGAGGAGGACCACAAAGATGATCATAGGGTTAGAGCACCTCTCCTGTGAGGATAGGCTGAGACGGTTGGGATTGTTCAGCCTGTAGAAGAGAAGGCTCTGGAAAGACCTCATAGCAGCCTTCCAGTACCTAAAGGGGCCATACAGGAAAGATGGAGAGGGACTTTATCAGGGAGTGTAATGATAGGATGAGGGGTAATGGCTTCAAACTGGAAGAGGGGAGATTTAGATTAGATCTCAGGAAGAAATTTTTCAATCTGAGGGTGGTGAAACACTGGGACAGGTTGCCCAGGGAAGTTGTGAATGCCCCATCCCTGGAGGTGTTCAAGACCAAGCTGGATGAGGCTTGAGCAGCCAGGTCTAGTGAGAGGTGTCCCTGCC
Source organism: Chionis minor (assembly GCA_013398295.1). Taxonomy (NCBI): domain Eukaryota; kingdom Metazoa; phylum Chordata; class Aves; order Charadriiformes; family Chionidae; genus Chionis; species Chionis minor. The sequence goes on from VZSF01003010.1 coordinate 30,380, forward strand.
CAAGGCAGGGGGGTAGGAAGCAGATGATCTTTAAGGTCCCTTCAAACCGAAACCATTCTATGATTTCATGATTCTATGATTCTATTTGAATTTTGATATGGGAATGAAAAGATCTCATGACTCTGAATATTCAGTTTCGTACCATGAATAAAAGCGGTTTGACAAATTCTAGCACACATTCTCCCCCTTTCAAAAAGAGTGTCAGAATAGTACCTGAAATGTAGGAAGTCCTTCTAAAGTCAAAGAGAAGGATCATATGATGCACTTATACTCACATTAAGAACAATTGCAGCTACTCTCACTCATTTTTCAGTTTTGATGGAGAAAGATGGAATTACAGTGGACTTTGCAAACATTCCTCCATCTCTTTAGTTAATATATTATGTTAATACACTCTTGGCATTTCTCTTATCCGCTTTTTCATTAGCATATGCAAGAAGAGTTAGTGAATTCAGTTCAGCCTAGACATCACAGAAATTGTGACTGCAATAATTAACCAGATGATCCAAGACCTAAAAGCCCAAAGAGTCAACTCTCTTAGCTATTAAAAAGATTTATAAAGGCCTGGAATGAGATACATTGGAGGAACACTTGAGAAAACTTGTGCTATCATTACTAGTTAAAGAAATGCTTCTATCTTTTATCCTGATGATTTTAAAAAATTAAAATTAAATTGTAGAGGGAGTATCTAGGACTTGTTCCTTTTTATTATTTGCCTGTGGGCAGTAGCATATCCCTTCATCAAGTACAGCTGGTGGTTAGGAGCTTTCATTCATCATAGATGTACTGATGATGGGGGCAGCTAATTTAGTCCTGTAACCTTGGACAGACTAACTCCCTGTAACAGCATGGCCTGGGGACTGGCCAGCTGGGGAGCAGATCTGCTGAACAGGATCTGGAGGTGCTGGTGGCCGGTGGGCTAAACAGGAGCCAGCAGTATGCCCTGACAGCAAGGCAGGCTAACAGCATCCTGGGATGTGCTGAGCAGAGCATAGCAAGGGTTTTGCTTAAAGTGATTACTTACTTTGCACTTGTTAGACCTTATCAGGAATACTGTATCCAGGTTTGAAAACCCCAGTACAAGAAAGACGTTGTTAAAGTGGAGCAACAAAATGGGTTGTCCAGTGAGGCTGCAGAGTCTCCACCTTTGGAGGTTTTTGAGGACTGAACTGGAGAAAATGCTAAGCAACCTGGTGTGACCTCAGAGCTGTCCCTGCTTTGAGCAGAAGATTGGAATATCTGACTCTTTGAGATCCTTTCCAGCCAGAATGATTCTATGGTTGGTTTTATATTTATTTTCTGACCAATATTAAACATAATTTTTGCAAGCAATTATCTGGTTCAATGGCAATGCATACCAGTGATATGGATAGGAACTGGTGTGCATTGCAGTTCTTTACCCAAACTGTCAGATAGGAATAAAAATTTTATGGGAAAAAGGAAATTNATATTACTATACCTACTACTATTCCCCGTAGTAGCTGATACGGACCTAAAAGTGGTTGTTTGCTTATTTGTTTGAAGAAGGNGAAGATTGGAATATCTGACTCTTTGAGATCCTTTCCAGCCAGAATGATTCTATGGTTGGTTTTATATTTATTTTCTGACCAATATTAAACATAATTTTTGCAAGCAATTATCTGGTTCAATGGCAATGCATACCAGTGATATGGATAGGAACTGGTGTGCATTGCAGTTCTTTACCCAAACTGTCAGATAGGAATAAAAATTTTATGGGAAAAAGGAAATTTTGAATTGTTTCTTTTCCCTTCCTCCGGGTCCACAAAATTAACCCCTCCAGAAAGCTTCCTGTCCAAAATGTGTGCTGATTTCTTTCTTTCTGAGCAATTCTTCTTGTGATTAAAATATGTTTCTTTTGCTCTACATTCCTTTTAGCTCATCTTTACCTACAAATGGACATGTCTTGATTTCTCTATTTATTTTTTTAAAATGCAGCTTTCACATATTTTTCAGTCAAATAGTAACCAAAAATTGGGTGTTGGGGTCTTTTGTTTTTAGGAACGGTCCTAAGTAGTGTTTAAATTACCTATGTGTTATTTAAAAGTAATAGTATATCTGTTATATATCTCTATACATATATATTATACATACTTCTAGTATATCATGTTAATATATTAAGAATTATAGTAAATATTAATATAGAAATAACAATTTGTTGATTTATTTTA
>VZSF01003010.1:32697-56064 GCA_013398295.1 Chionis minor
GCAAAACTAGAGACTGAATACATCAAAGAAAATTTAAATCTAGCAAAATATTAAAATTGTGATACTTCAGAATTCAAACAATTCATATCAAAAACGCAGGGGTTTGATATTTTGGATCAGAAATAGTTTTGTAGCAACCATTCAAATATAACTATTTTGTCAAAAAATAAAATAAGAGCTTTACCTATCTCAAAGCAATTTAATTTTACAAGCTTTATGAACAATTTTAAAAATATTTTGGAGACAACAAGCAATAAACCCCTTAGTATTTTTTATTTTCTAGTGAACTAAAAAAGCAATTATGTACACTTATTTGCTGAAGTAATTATCCTGAGAAACATTTGTTTCAGGCTGTAACTTGTTTTATGTCTTCATTGTTCCAAGACATTGTAATGTGGGTTTTTTCTGTATTGGTGGGAAGTTTATGATACTGAAAATTGTGTAAACTAGAAGAAGAGCCAAAGTGCCACTAAAATAATTTTTTTTTCCTTCTTCCTTGTCTGTTACTGTGATAGGTTTGTACATGCCTGCATGTTTAAACAAAAGTGGTTTTTTATTTCTTCTCTGTCCTTTGTTAGCATGTTATCTGAGGTACGAGGATATCATTACTTTGAAAAATCAACTGCAGACGGTTACATTAAGCTCAAATTATAACTTGAGTTCCTAGTTCTATTAACAGAAACAGGAAGTTTCCAGTCTCCAAAGAATGATGTTTCTACAAGACAGGAGGAATTCTGTCGTTGATGTTAAACAAAAAACAATGCTGAAATTAGTTCAGACTCAAGGAGCAATGGTCCAAGCAGTGAATGCACAAGGTAAGATTTGAGACTTTGAAGGATGCAAGGAGATGCAGAGGTGAAATCTGATATTCTCCTTTTCTGGACAACTAAAGTTAGAGAAAAGGAAGTGTGCCAAGGTGGACAAAGGAACAGAGTCTAACACCAAGTTCATACAAAATGTTCACAAATTTTCACTCAGGATCATTTTCAGGCAGTGTGTCTCTTTCCCAAAACAGGTATTTTTTCCATGAATACAAACACAAAGAAATCATCCGTGCGATGATTTTATACCCTCATCCAGCAATTCCACAGTGGGGCCTTTGCACAAATTTCCCTGAAAATATCAGTCAAAAGAAGAAAAGGATGATTGCTTAAGAGCAATAGTGTTGATATGCCTTCTGGAAAAGGAAATTTTGAAAGTGGAGGAGAAAAAAAGCATTGAAAACAGGAAAAGTCTTGTTGACACAATATATAAGTACAAACCCAGTGTTAATAGAAAGTATGTTCATTTTTAGCTTCCATAAAGTTGAAAGAGTTTCTCTGATGCCTAAGATTCCTTACCTGAATCAAGGGCAAGGGACTATCTTCACAAGTGGATACTAGAGGAACAGCAACTACAGCAACATCAGCAAGAAACTTAACTGCACGTTCAAAGAACACGTGAAATCCTTAATTGTGAAATTCATGAAGTGGCAACTTTGAGATGCAGATCAATCAAAGGCAGGATTGACACAAGGGCAGATATAGATCCCTCCATCTATTCATTCGCTGGACAGTATGTGTGTATTGCATTTTGCTGCAATTTTTTCTAAGCCCAGGACCCTTATGATTTATTGGCAGAAGCTACACCATGTCAGCTGAAATGGAGTCTTCCTCCACCAATATCATCTTCATCACGTTTCTTTTAGCAAATTCTTTCCTTGCATATCTGACAGGTTATTCTGCAACTAAGTTCTTTAAAAAAAAAAAACAACAGGTTTCTTTTCTGAGTCAGACGTGCTCTATTTTCTGGAATATATAAGAGCATTATTAGAATGCTAATGAGCTCTTTCATATTAACAGTGACAAAAAATACTTTTACGTAAACTGATCATTTACTGATTTCTTCAGACTTGACTGGAAAGTCAAGTGTGCTTCTTATCACTGGTAGTATCGCTGAAGAAACAATTAAGAATCCAGACCACCTTTCTAAAACTGAATACAGCTAACACACACGGATTGTGTGTTTAACCCTGTAACTCAGAACAGCAGGCAGGCAGGTGAGAGACTAAATAAGATTAACAGACCACTGCTTTGGTTAATCTATTGCAGTGCTGGTGGGAGGTGGAGAGGGCGGGGAAGCTGTACTGCAGCAGTCAAACACACTTCCAATGCTGTGTGTTAGATAACAGATATTTTAGATGACAAAGTGGAGGGAGGTGCTCTGTATCAGTGACCTCTTTTAGGGACACATGGTTTGTGAAGGAACTGCTACTGAAAAAATGAAGACAAAGATAAAAATAAATACTCCTCTGATTTCTCCCCTCTGATTTCTTCTGTTGCATTACGTTGGAGTCATCATCAACTTCTGTATCTTCATATGGCAAAATCAGAAGCACTATCAACTTGGCTTGATGTTAATGGACCACTTACTGTGTGCACCACAGGTAGCTGTAAGGAGTATATATTTTGACTCATGATTCAATTTAACCTTGCTCTCATAGTGCCAAGATAATATTCTATAAAAATTTAATAAGATATAATGAGTAAGTAAAACTTATGAGGCATGATTATGGGATATTTTTTGTAACACTGAGATTTCCTTTCCTTCAGGCCTAGTACATTAAATAAATGGCTATTCATTTGAAAGTGTCGGAGATAACTAACAGGAGGCACTTATTTGAGCATCTTCTCATTTTGCACATGTACAAAGCAACAATGTTTGGTATTTAGTATTTATGAGTCTAGGGAACTCTTACTGTGTTAATGTAGTGGCAGTTCTCATAAATTTGTTTCTTTAGCACTTAGAACATTTGTATCTTTTGATGAACATAGTGGTAATGTAACATGGAAGTCAGTGCAGTCCCGAGTGTCGGATCCTTGAATGAGTGCTGTGATTCTTGGGTGGCCTTCAGCAAACCAGTCACTCTTCCTCTCCAGGTTGCTGTTGGTGGTCACTGCTTTTACAGGGTTCCTGGAAGAAAGATGCCACACACTAGCTCTGTATTTCTTACTGTTACTGTCCTGAGAATACCCTCAGTGGTCTTGTCCATGTCTTCAGAGCAGTTGGTTGAAAGCAATACTTCCTTCTTACACCTGTTCCTCTTTTATATTAGACACAACACATGATGGGATAGGATAATTGGGAAATGGGATATAACTACAGTCCAAAGGTTAGAATTTGTGGCTTCTAGTCCTACTTCAGATCCAGGCATTATCTTGGTGATTGGCATTGAGATATCTATTTCCACTTCCCAAGGACTCTCAAAAGCTGTAATTGTTCTGTGTGATACTTGGTTGTCCTGTAAAGAAATACATAAGGGAACTTTTTTCACACTGAAGATAGATGAAGTTTGTTCCCTTTCTCTTCTTCAGGTGAAGAATGTCACCCTGAAAGAGGAATGGGAGGAGGTGAGAATCTAAGTTTGTTTTTTATTTCATGTAAAGTCAATTCCATGAATGTTGTCCTTGCAGTCTCCCAAAAGTGTCCCTAGGGGTTCAAATTTCTCTTTACAGGAGGCTAATGTTGCCATGTTGCCATGGAACTTTGACATTGCTGATAAATGATGCTACATAAGGGCAAAGCATTGATTTATTGCCTGCAGTGTTAGATAGAAATTTGTAAGACTATCTATGGACTTTTATAGACTGTTATTTGTAGCCATAGTTTTCTGATGGCCACTTCTGCTAAAAGAGAAAAGCTGATGATGTGAAGGGAAAAGGAAAAAATAATATAACTTGGAAATTCTTAAGTACTGAGGGGCTGGAAAGTGGTGAGACATCGTCAGTCACTTGACCTTCAAGTGAGCAATGGAGGTGTTTATCGTATAAAATAAAAGCTCTTTGGGAGAGTTCCAGCAGGGAGATGAGTGGGTCAATTTACTGCTTGGCTCCTGTCTGTCTCTGCTGCATTTCTGCATTCTCCACAGCTCCTAATAACACCAGCCAGGTCCAGACAGAGGGAAGAGTCTCTCTCTTGTCTGAACTTGCATATCTAATTCAATGATACTCTATTAGATCTGAATTCTGCCTTGGTGATAGCCATTTTATGACCCCCCAATCAAAAGTGAGACAAAGCCCCACAATGTTCACAAAGTTATTTCCACTGACTCAAAAAGGGATTTTTCCATCATTTATCTTCAAGATTATAAGACTCATTAAGAAAGTTTTATATTTTTTTTGCTTTTATCGCTCTTTAATTTTTATTCTGTATTGGTGCATGAAGAGAGTTAAAATGACTTTTTTTTAAACAATTAGTTTATAAGCATCAATTTGAACCTCGTCTAATTAATACATCTAATTAATACAAATATTCTTGAAAAAAAATCATTTTAAAATGTGATAGTTGATCAAAACGTACTGCAATTGTTTGTGAAACTGTACTATTTGCAGTCAACATTGCATAATCAGCACAATTGTGGCTAACTCAGCTCACATCAAGTATTTGTAAGATGTTTGTTGTGATTTATTTGAAAACATTGACAAATCCTAAAAACAGCTCAAATATTTTGGAAAATTGATACATTAATGAATTTAACCAGCCATGAGCCATTTGCAAACAGAAATACAGATGAGATCCATCAAATCAGTTATTACCATTCACAGACTCGTAACAACCATGATAAGGTGTGTTTTGATAAATGATTTCAAGCGTGTTCATTTTGTGGAAGTGGATTCTTCTAATTTTAACTTTTTTTCAATACAATCGTCTTTAATAATGAGGTTTTTTAAAGTAGTTAAAAGCAATTCTGTGCTTTTAAGGGGAATATAAGGAAAATAATTTTTGAAAGTATGTCTCCCAAGAGTGGAACATAAAAGGCATAGAAAAGATAAGGATCCTAAAATGACTTCGATCTTTATAAAACTAAGAGAGTGTACCTTACTTTAAACCAAATACAAGTATAGAACTAAATGTCAGTAATGACTGTCCTCACAAATCAATTCCCCACATGATCACTAAACTGCATCAGTGTACATTCTGAGTTTATAAACACTTTTCCCACAGATGGTCTCTGGTATGGTGTCTACTGAGCTGGTTTACAATGTCAAGAGATGTACCTTGTAGTTATTTCAGTCCAGAAAGAGGTATTCTTGTCATCTGGGAAGTGTCCTTGACTCCCATGAAACACAATTTTTCCACAAACTAACTACTGGAGTAAGGATTTCTCAAAGCAGTTATGATATCAATGCACATGAACCAGTAAGAGTTTTGCTGGAGAAAGAGCGGAATAAAGATAAAGGAAGCTGAAGCATGTCATGAAAAAAAACCCTTTACTGATTACTCTTACTTTTTCTTAATGTAGCATCATACCAGGTGTTAGCCAATTCTGCAAATATATTATATATTCCTGCTTTGTGGCTGAGACTACATATTCCTGGTTTCATGGTATACTTTCAAAAAAGCTGAATAAACTTGGGTAAAGCACTGCATATCAGTTGGAGCTGTCATGGGTATCTGATCTTACGTATTCAACAATATGCAGCTCATCTAGTCTAAAAGCTTTGTCGTGTGTTTTACACACATGCCAAGATACTGAACAAGATTAACAGGTACGCTCTGGTTACCTTACAGCACAAAGGAAGCACAATGCTTGCCTACTCAGATGTTCTGCCAAGGCCTTTCTAAAACCTTGCATTATCATGGTAGATGCAGACTCAATTCGAATGGAGCTGAGGAGCTACTACCACTTCATGGGCCGGTGAAGTCTACAGGCAGACGTCTTGCATTTCTTCCTGCAAAACTAGGTGGAGATAAAGGTGTTCTACAGAGCATGCACGCTGACTCAGTCGGTGGGGAAGCTGCTGTATCTGCTGTCCTTCAGCATCTCTGATGGGCAACATGTACCAGCCTGCTCCGTTGCGGGACCATGAGGAATGTGATGCCTGCTGGGGAATGCCAGTGCCTGCGTTGCTCAGCAGAAACACACATATGCAGTGGCCGTATGCCAGGGGCTTCAGGGTGCCAGCCTGGACCAGTTGGTGCTACAGCTCTGACTGCACTGCCAGATTCCCAGAAATCACAGAGAAAAGCAGTGAACTGGTAGCAATAATACAGGCAGAGCAAAGCCTCAGGACTTTAAGCAGAAGCTATGTTCATATCTAGTTTATAATTGATCTTGCTTATTTCCATGTGATCTCAAAAGCAAGAAGGTGGTATCCAGATAGTTTTAATAGATAATTAAGGAAATGGACTAAGTGTACCAGAACCTGATAGGCTGTCAAGCAAATAGCCTTACTAGTCATTATTTTGCATTCTTTGTTTTGTTATTTTCTTCTATACAGTGCTGGAACATCTATTTCTGAGAAAGGCGATTTTACTATAATCAAAACAATGCACTTGTCCATTTTGGTGCTTGATTCAACTGGAAAGAAAGCCTAAAACTTTATTATTTCCTTGATTCATTTGAATAAAGTCAAAAAGACATAATTTTAATAAAGTGGAAATATTCTTTCTGATTTGTAGTTTAATTTGAATATTGTAGGAATATGTCTGGATTAAGTAGGTTTGCTGGGTTAAATTTTAAGTGCATTACCATTTTTTACATAAGGAAATAAAGAGTTGCTTGAAAGATTTGACAGGACCATTTTCTATTGTTTAAGGCACTCAAAATCAAAACGTTTCACAAAGTCATGTTGATGTCACCAAGAATTCTTTTCAGAAAAAATTATGATGAAGTTTTATTTTTACATTTCTTCACTGAGGCATTTGACATTCTTCCTTTAGAAATCGTGCTTCTGATTATTATTATTTTTATATCCTTAATAATACAGTAATTTTTCTTAAACTCTGTTAAAAATAAAACATCCAAAGTGAGCGAACATTTTGGTTAGTTATGAGGCTTTTTGAGGTTTTGTTCAATAATAAATAAGAATAAAAAAGAAACTCATATTTACCTCATTTTTTGATATATTTTTACACCGTTCAGTTCCATTTTCTGCCTCACTGAATAAAAAAGCCTGATATTATTGAAATGAAAATAATTCATCATTGCTAAATTAAATATTTCAATTAAAGTAAACAGTCTATTTCAGTTTTTAGAAAGTCTTTCTTTTTGCAGGAAGGTTTTTGCGTTGGATTTTGTGTTGTGGGTTTGTGGTTTTTTGGTTTGGGGTTTGGTGGTTTTTTTACTGTGATTGTAACTTCTTCTTTAGTTCCAATATCCAGATTTTCTGTGAAAAGAGGATTCCATTTTCTGACCAGAATGGTAACTGCTCATAGAATACAGACATGTGCTTTGCAGGTACATAAAAATAGCTTTTTTTTTCAGTTGTTACCATTTTATTGTTTTGTTTCAAATTACATGTTGCCATGTCAACATCCTGTCAGGTCCAATGGCAACAACTGGGTGCAGCCTAACGCGCAACACATGAGGACACGGTGTAGAAGAAGCGATTAAAATCTGTGCTATTCTGTTTTAAGGCAGCTACCCACTCACTGTTATTTCTGGTAACAAACGTCAGAACTGCTTACCGCCCAACCGTCTCACAGACTGGTGGGTGCTCCTTATTCTCTGTGACTGAAACTAATTTGGGTTCATTGTGTGTTTTTGGAGTTCTCCTTTCATCCTGAAGGGGCAACACAAAAGCCCTGTGCTCAGTGGCCGCCTCCTGCTCCCGGAGTGCAGGTCGTGGGAGCCCGGCAGTGCCGGGGAGCTGCCTTTGCCCCCTCCCGCAAGGAAGTCTGCTGGAGCTGCACAAAGCACCTTGTCGGGGAGAAGCCTTTCCGGAGTAACTTCAAACATTATTTGCCTTCCTTCGTTTTATATAGAAAGCTCATGCTTCCTCAGATACCCTTCCTACTACGGAAAACTAAGGCAAACTTGCTTTGTGACTTAACACGTCAGCTTTTAAATGTAACCTCTTAAACCTCTGTTAAAGTCACAAATTTCCTGCATTCTGTGACCTGAGCTGCATTATTTTCCATGGTTTGTCTCACCTCCAGGGTACATTTAAATAATTGCCTAGTCAATCAGAGCAACCTATTCTAATCTTGTTTCAGTATTATTTTGGCCCATATAATTCATTCAAAGGAAAACAGCTCCCTCATCCCTAGTTTCTAGGAAACCTTTTCTGGTAATTCATATTGACAGCAGTGAGTTGTGACATTTATCGGTGAGGTGAAGCTGACCAGCTGCAGGGCTCCTGACTGATTTACTCAGCCAACAAGCTGCTCGTGATTCCAGCCAAGTATTGACTTTTCTTTTCTTTCCATTCCTTATAGTTGGAGAGAAAATATGGAGGCATTCTTTATTGCTATGTTTTCATTTTTACCAGTCATACTAAAAGGTAAAAAATGGACCATAGACAATATCTTCTTTTTAAAAATTACTTTCTTAATGCAAAAGAATCTCAAATATGTTTCAAGGAAAGACAACCAGCATTGAGTTTAAACTAGTTGAAATATAAAATAAATGAGCAGATTTTATCTAATGTTATTGGAAACATTTACTTCAATAGCAATGAGCTTCAGTCTTGTAAACAATCTGTCTGTAATCAAATGACCTTTGGGATGAAAAACCTCTAACAGTTCAAACTTAACTCATTTTCATTCTTTAAGCCCAGAAGCACACACTATGCTTCAAGTATTCTTGGGTTTTGTATGGTTTTTAAAGCCAAGATACTTACTGAAGTCAAGAAGAGAGAAATTTCAATATTTCTGTAGTTTCTCCTCACTCTAAAATGAAAAGTATCTTTTAAGTCAGAGAGTGGAATTAATACTCTCTCACTTTTAGTAGCAATAACTAATCCTGAATCCATTTAAACAGTAGTTGTCCCAACCCCACTTTCATGAGGGAAAGTGGAAATTAATATTTCTGTAATGCAATTTTCATCGATGTCTCCTTGTTTTTTTTTAAATCTGCAACTCAAGTATATGTAAAGAGCAATAAAATATTTTATCTTGACTACCAAACTGTAAGTGTTTATGTAGTTCTTAACAAAAGTGTGTGAAATTAATGTACCTTTGTATGGTAATTTAATAGCTCATTTTCCTGAGGTTTCACATCTAAGAATCTCAAAATTTGACACTTACTATTGCAACATTATCTCAGTTTTTTACTTACATTTTTATAAATCTGAAGTGATTCTAGAGAAGGCTGAATCCCACTGTACTGCAAACTAATAGTAGGTGTTGGCTTCATGCCATAAAGTCAAATGCCAATGAATAACTAAAAGTATTGAGGCCATCCTGCATCATCATAAGGTCATATTTAACATTAGCATAGTCTAGGAGATATAATCCACATCCTGCAGTATTATTAGGCAATGTTGCTAATTAGCACAACTGGGCTTCCTAATCCACTCAGACTCTCCAGTTCCAAGGCAAAGGAGTTTCAGAAGAGAAACAAGCTCTTCCCAGAAGAACGGCAGATAAAAACTAAGCAGTTTCTCTCACTTTTTGAGTCCCTTCATTCTGGACTAGCATGTCCAAGCCACATTCAAACTTTAAGAAAGCATGAGTATTTCTAGAACTGACATTTTCAAGCACCACTGAATTACTGAATCATTCATTCTTGGCACTGATATGTTATATCCATAATTGCTCTGCTTGAGGAGGTGACATTTCCAGAAATGGCAGTGCAGAGTGGTAAAGGACACAGCACTGCTGGGAAGATAAGTCAAAGGTGACAAGACCATGCAGCTGCCAAAGAACAGCCACTCCTCGGTACATCGGCACTAGACATAACTAAGTTCAAGTGTTGGAGTCTTGATGGTGACTCAAGTCAACCAACGTTGCTAATGCTGTCATCTGATTTCTGTGTAATGCATTGCCTGGGATTTACACAAAGGCCATTACTGAAGCCTTTAAACCTGCTGGAAGGCAGCCAGAGTTAGAGCTGAGAATAGCACAAAGGAGAGGTAGGAAGGACAGGCAGGGGAAAGTGGGGGCCAAAATGGTTTGGCATAAACCAGGCAGAAGTGGGTTTGTTATGATGGCAATAGGAAACACGCAATTTCCTGAAAATTGAATGTTTGTGCTAGAACTATTAAACTAGTTGTTGCACTAGCCACCACCAAACTCAAAGTGATCACAGAGGTTAGCCCATAGATATCAAGCATGTGTAACGGTGTACATTACATGTACTATCCTGCTTGTTATATAAGCCTGTAGAAACCAAGACACACATACCTACAGTCAGTCATTTTTTCCAGTGTAAAGAGGTTATGCCTTACTGTGTTCATATAGACGATGCAGATGTGTTTGAAGAACGTGTGTATTTCCAGAGATGGACTTGATAAGACTACATTTTCCATCTGTGCTTAGAGCCGGTCCTTTAACAAGAAAATACATTAAATTGCCTTTTTGAAGTGTTGTGGCTTCTTCAAATGTAGCTGTGAAAAATGCCTTTTGTCATTCCTCCCCAGCGCATTATGTTGTGACAAGGCAGTCATGTTGCATAACGTGATGTGACTGATACCAAATGGCACGTGAAAGATTTGATCTCTTTCCCTTTTAGTATGAGGATCCTGAGCTTTGAGCGGCTGGACTTTGGAGGGTCTTTTCTTTCTCTTTAAACAGAGGGAACAAAGGAATGCTCTGTTTGAAAGTCCTTCTATAAGAGCTTCACTTAGAAATATTGCTAATGTTTAGTTTACTTCTGCTAGCTGAAAAGTGTCTTCACGTTTGAAATATGCACATTCTTACTGGCTGCCTCTTTCTGCTGTCTCATTGAGAGCAGATTTTTATTAGGGCCTATAAAATAAGCTTTGAGAAACTTAAGCGTGTAATCCTGTATGGCTCATGGCATCACATGGCGAGGTGCAGACTGCGTTGTCGGTGACCCACTGGCTTGACCCAGTTCCTGGTCTGCGCAGAGAGCAGCAGGAGAGAAGGCGGACGGAGGGCACTGAGAAGGCACTAGGAGAGGGAGGGCACAGCAGGGGCGTAGGAGGCTGTGAAGCAGGGGTCCGTTCCCTCTCCCACCATGTATTTTTGAAACTGTTGCTGTTTTGGGTCCCCCGAATCCAGTGTCTTAAGAGACGTGCACCTTTTCAGAAGTATACCAAAGAATTATTTCATCCACCATAAATTAATCCACCACGATTTAATCCAAAGGCAATGTAATTCAACTGCTCTTAATAGAGTTATCCCAGGGATAGCATTGGCCCATCAGTGTAATTGCCGTGGGTTAACTGGCCTCAGAAACCAGGTTAACTGGAGATTTAATGCCTAACAAAGACTGTTTTACAAAGAAGAGTTTAAAAAATAAAAGAGACTAGTCTTTCAGTTAAAGACTCCCAACCAACCCAACCCCTCCCTCCCCTGAAAAGTGAATCTGCGCTGCATTTTACTGATCTGACTGAAACTATTTTCATACTTGCAGGTCAGCAGAAGTAGATCAGGAATGCTGTGTAAGAAAAAGGAAAACAGCGCACACACCAAGAAAAAAAAAAAAAGGCAAAACCAGAGGAAATATAACAGCAGTTTCATATTTATATATAAAAATTAAATAAACATCGTGCACTTGATAAATAAGAAAGTACAGTACAGTCATAATATTTGTTAAACCCCTCCCTGAAATTGAACCAACCAAGATCTAAACAATGACAATGTCTTCGATTACATGTTAATACTATCAGTGACATGCATTTTTAGTCACAGACTTCGACATGAGCAAATAGCAAAAGTAGCTTTTAAAAAGCAATCATTAGAGGGAAAGCGAAACAACTCCAAACATTCAACTTAATGTCAAATATGTCAGTATGTCAACCTCATAACAGGATTGTTTCTAAAATGAGATGTTCTGAACTGACAAGTTAATAGATACGTAGTTTCATTAATACACTTTCATAACTCTGGAAAGTGAGGTCATTTTTAATTTTTCTCTCACTTGGAGGTAGACTCCAAGAGGATATTAAGCCCCTAAATTACACTGTCATAAGAAGGCTGGGATTATTTTCCTGGATCAATCCAAAATGTCCTCCAGAGCTGTGTCCTGCTCCTGGCAAAACTCAAGAGTTGATAATTTACAGGAGTGGTAAGTGAAACCATGGCCTACATTTCCAAGTGTTTCAGAAGACAATGGTTATAAATTCAAATTGGCTCTAGAGAAAATGTCTTTATAACATGCACTAATACATTTTCAGATTTGCAACAACATATTTACATCCTGAAGTGTTTTAGCTGTTGCTCAGCTGTCATACCTTCCTTGTGCTCTCTCAGCAATCCTGCCTACATCTCACTTCTATCCCCACTTAGCGGTGATCCAAATAATGATCAATGCAAATGTCTGTTTTGAAGGAAGGGATCATCCCAAAAACTGGTAACATTCTGTACTGTCTTAGAGCATTCTGCCTGGAAATAGCACATCTAGCACTCTGGCACATCCCTTTCCCAAATGTGTTCAACTTTATGTAATTCTTACTCCTGGACTGAGATCTAAGAGCAAGTATTGGTCCTGTCTCAGTAGCAGTCCAGGCTATTGAAGGCAGACTCCATTTGTTGAGGATCTGGGGATCCATGACTCATTCGTTGTCCAACTAATATACAGCACTCAAACAGAAAAATCAAAGGGGACAGAGTCCTTATATTGAGAAGTAACGGTAGCCATGATGTACAAGCATTATCTACAAAAGCTAGGAACAAAAAGAGAGGAGGTTTATATAAGTCTTGTTGGTTAGGTATGTAAATGCTGTAAACCCATGTGTATTCTGTGTATGTGTCCACTTGTTCAGGAATGAGAGAACTTTCCCTTTTAGACAGCAACAAATGAAAAGCTGCTTCTTGTGAAGAAAAACTGGAAAGCACCGAAACTGTTTGTAGATTTAAATGTACTGCGGGGCCAAACAGGCTTGAGTTTTCCTAATCTCTTTGGTTGAAGATTAACTAAAGGCCAATTGTGTACCTATTTGGAAGCAGTGTATTTATTTGGAATATTAACTGAGTCTTAAGACAGGAAGAATAAAGAGTGCCTTCATTCAAAGATAATAAAGCCTAGCTGTTCAATATTCATATCACTTAACAAAACCAGAATTATATAGCAGGGCCTTGTCTGATTGGAAAGTGTACAATTGCAGCCTGAATAACATTGTCAAAATGGAGCTCCAAAG
Organism: Chionis minor; assembly: GCA_013398295.1. Classification (NCBI taxonomy): domain Eukaryota; kingdom Metazoa; phylum Chordata; class Aves; order Charadriiformes; family Chionidae; genus Chionis; species Chionis minor. Next base: position 45,726 of record VZSF01003010.1, read on the forward strand.
CAGGACACCAGAGAAGATGATCAAGTTAGAATGTAAATATCACAAAGAGAGAAAATTATGTTGCAGTGTTTCCCAGACATTATAATTCATGAGTTTGATTCAATTAAAATTATTTCAGAGCTTTCTAAGTGCAAAAAAGGTCACTCAAGGCCAGCAAAACTATGAAAATTGGCTTCACAGATGGCTGGTTTGTTCTATAAGAAAGCAGGAGGTCTACGGAAAATTTCCAAAATGACCTCCTGGTAAGTAAAAATTTGCAGAGTTGATGACAAGGTGAAGAGGACAATCATACAAATTAGTGCCAGGAAGCTGGCTAGGGAAAAGAATCATTCATTTGAACCACTAGTTCTTTCTCAGATTCTCAATAAATTAGTAGTTCTGCAGAAAATACTGACATTTCGAAACAATGTCTTCTAGGGATAGACTCATCTATGGCTTCCTGCCTGATGCATCACATTTTAGACACCAAAGACCAGATTCTCAGAGTTTCATAGATAATGAAGTAAATAAGGAGTACTTTAGAGTTGAATTATATCAGTGAAAATCTCGTCCAAAAAGAGCAGACAAATTTTAAGAGTGGATTCTATGACTAAAATCCCCCCAAAGCGCACTAAGCATTCATCTGAGAGGTGGGCAGCAAACTCAGTTCCATGTGAGGTCTGAGTGGTGGGGCTTTTTTGGGGGGGGCAAAACAAGATTTTTTTATTTTTTTTTTCCTTTATATGAAGCCTGAAAGCTTACAGTCTGTTTTGGAGGGTGGCCAAATATTCTGCTGAAATTTTCTTTGAGGTAAACCTCCATCTTGATGAGCTTTTTATCCTCCCTCTCTTCACAGTTTGTTACATTTCTCTCTGCTTACCCTCGTGTTCATAAGGGATCCTTCTCCAAGTGATAGAGGAGCCAACAAGAGGTGTTATGATGGATCTTGTTCTCACCAATAAGGAGGGGCTGATGGGGAGTGTGAAGCTCAAGGGTAGCCTTGGTTGCAGTTACTGTGAAATGCTGGAATTCGAGATCTCTAGGGCGGCGAGGAGGGTACACAGCAAGCTCACTACCCTGGACTTTTAGGGGTGGTTTTGGCAATAAGGTCTATGGTTGGACTTGATGATCTGAAAGGTGTCTTCCAACCTATGTTATTCCGTGATTCTGCGACTTCCGGAGAGCAGACTTTGGCCTCTTCGAGTACCACGAGATAAAGCCTTGGAGGGAAGACAGGCCCAAGAAAGCTGGTTAATACTCAAAGATCATCTCCTCCAAGCTCAGGAGTGATGCATCCTAACAAAGAGGAAGGCAGGCAAAAATGCCAGGATGTCTCCATGGATGAACAAGTTGCTCTCGGACAAACGCAAATGCAAATAGGAAGCCTACAGAGGGTGGAAACAAGGACAGGTAGCCTGGGAGAAATACAGATAAATTGTTTGAGCAGCCAGGGACCAGGTTAGGAAAGCTAAAGTCCAGATAGAATTAAATGTGGTCAGGGATCTTAAGGGCAACAAGAAAATGTTCTACAGGTATGTTAGCGGTAAAAGGAAGACTAGCGAAAATGTGGGCCGTCTCTGTAAGGAAACGGGAGAACTGGTTACCTAGGATGTGGAGAAGGCTGAGGTACTCAAAGACTTTTTTGCCTCATTCTTCACTGGCAAGTGCCCTATATGCACCACCCAAGTTGCAGAAGGCAAAATCAGGGACTAGGACAATGAAGAACTGACTACTGTAGGAGAAGATCAAGTTCAAGAACATCTAAGGAACCTGAAGGTGCACAAATCCATGGGACCTGACGAGGTGCCAGTGCAGGTCGAGTGAACTGGAAGATGAAATTGCTAAGCCACTATCCATCATATTTGAGAAGTCACGGCACTCCAGTGAAGTTCCCACTGACTGGGAAGGGGAAAAAAGAAAGACCTAGGGAACTACAGGTCAGTCAGTCTAACCTCTGTGCACTATGTGATGTGGATGCCCCATCTCTGGAAGTGTTCAACACCAGGTTGGGTGGGACTTTGAACAACCTGGTCTTGTGGTGGGTCTTCCTCCCCATGGCAGGGGAGTTGGAACTAGATGATCTTTAAGGTCCCTCCTAACCTAAACCATTCTAAGACTCCATGATTCTCTCATCTGCACTTGATTGAGTCAGAGTTATTGTCATTGTGCTTTGGGATTTTCCAGGACAGTAGTTGCTAACTAAATGCAAAATACAGTTGCAAGACTTATACCATCAGTATTTGAACATTCAGGCTACATAAAGGAAAGAGTTTTTATGTCTGTAAATGTGTATAAGTACAAATATTTATATAAATACAGATTTGTGTATATATATACAAATGTATGCATGTGCGTGATTGTTAACATTATTATAGAAAAGACATTGCATATATGACACTTATCTGCCAGGATGTCAGGATAGGGCTGTGTCACTCAGTTGCCCAAGCCTCTCTCTAATTGTTGAAACAGGTGCAAGGCAGGTTGCCATTTATAGTGTTTAATGTGTTTCCTGTAAACGTGCAGGAAATATTTGTTTGAAGTTCTGAAGGAAACAGTATTGATGTTCACAGAGATGCGACAAACTACTTGATGAAAGAAATCATTTTCAAGAAAGAGTCCTATGGGAGAAAGAGAGCCTGTTTATTTACACGAAGATCAAAGCAACTTTCATACGAATTGATGCTAAATATTTAGTACTTGAGTGACTAGCAAAGAACACTCTAAATTTCTAAAGGAAACAATAAAAAATGGAAGAAAAATATGGATATATAAATATATGTAGGGTCTGTTGGCAAAAACTTCTTTTATTATTTGCGTTACAGTAGTGCCTAGGGACCAACTTGAGATCGGACACCCACTCTGTCATTCTGTGTAGAAGCACTTAGTAAAATACAGTCTATTTTCTGACAAGTTTACCATGTCAACAAGCAAAGGTCAAGAAGGAGAACAAATTCAGATTCAATATGTAGTAATTTCTCTTATAAGCTCAAAAAATTTACATTAAATAAAATTGTCATGAATTAATCCAAGCACAATTTCAGTGGAAATTACTGCATATGTCAGGAAAACTAAATAGGAACAAAAGAACTCATATACTAATTCCTCATAATGAAAACTTTCCTTAGCTTCCCTACCTTTATTCTTATCTTCTCCTTCATCCAAACCAAATTTAACTACAAAAGTTAAAATCAGACCCGACTTGTCCTTACACAGTAACACAACATTACAGTGACAGAGGACATCCAGTCACAGACTAATCAAGCACAAAAGCAATGGGAAAAGTGAGGGATTTCTCCTTGCTGTCCATAAGTAGAGTCCAGGAGTAGACATCCATCCTCCAGAGAAAACTGTCTCCATGTGGGTTCCCAGCGACCTCAACCTGATGCAAAATAGGTGCCTTCAGCTGGCAGGGATCTCAATCTCCCTCCTTAAAGATGAGTCCTGAGGTTTGAGGATGAACTGTGCCAAAGCAGATGAATATATCTGACTGTCAGCTTTTCTGCAGCTGGGGAGGGAGATGGCTGAGAAATAGGTCAGTGGCATGTATTTCTCATAGTTTACCACCTTCTTCCTAGTCTCTAGCTGCAGATCCCTAAACCTGCAAGACCTCCTACTAGAAAGCAATATCATTCTCATGCACATTAGTGACTCTGGGACTGTGGTTAATCTGGAGGTAGGCTATTCACACTTCCTCAGTTCACAAAATCTTTGTCCTCCTATGTGTGATGCACTAGTTTTCACTGTATGCTTCTGAATAGTCATTTCTTTAATACTTTTCCCAGTAGCACGTTAAGCACGCCTTTACCATCTGTCACATGCCGTTTGTCCTCTCTCTTGTACTTCATTATTATCCATATAAAATAGCATAGAAAGAGTAGGAAGAGTAGGGCAGTTGGCTGCTTGGAGTAAATAAAGAGAAAAATTGAAAACAACCTGTAACAGACATTTATGAAAAAATCTTATGTCCTATTCCTTCACATGTTCAAAGTAGGTTCTTCAAACTACAGTCACTGGTATCATATTCATTACTCTGAGTTTTGTTGTTGGCTTTTTTTTTTTACAAAGAGGACTGATTTTATTTTAAACTTAAATAGTGAAGATTTTGCTCTCTCTGTGAGGTTTATAATAAGCATGCTGTAATAAAAACTAGACTATCTCAAAGAAACAAAAAAGTACCATTGCTTTAAATTCCTAACATTGGGAAACAAGTAAAAACCCTAAAAACCCCATGGTACACTAAGATTTGTAAACAATTTCAGGCACGGAACTATAGTGAGCTCAGGAGAATTGACTCCCTTTCCTCCTTTGTAGTGCCTAATGGAGATCATGTGCTCCTTGGCACTAGCAGCTATAGACTTGTAAAGTGTCTGCATTAATTCTCTGGGTGACCTAAAATGAGCTCATTTGCCAGTCAGGGCAGACCTGGTCCCTGTGGCATACTTGCCTACTTAAATCTGAAAAATCTTGAGCACTGAAGTTCATAGAATCACAGAATCAGAATGGTTTGGAATGGGTTGGAAAGGACCTTTGAAGATCAGCTAGTTCAACCCTCCTGCCATGGGCAGGGATATGAAGAAGTTTCCACATCTTCCCTTGGGAGTTCAGACCTATTGATTTCATTGTCAGAAAGATTTCCTTGAAATCAATTCACTCTTCCCCCTTTCCAATTTCTTCTCCTTTTGTTAAGTAACTTTGCACTTTCTGGTAGGTAGTCTAAAGCTTTGTTAATCAGTAGTTCAGCTGTAGATATTCAAGTTACTTGGTACCTTTTCAAATAAATGTTTTGGGTTTTTTTAAGTAGCAGTTTGTTGATGCCAAAATGTTTCGCAAAAATGTATAGATTTCTACATCATTTTTGATGGTAAGGTTTTTGAGGTCACAGGTGAAATCTGTAGCAGCTCTACAGAGAGAAATTAGAAAATTAATCTTTTCACTACAGAAACACACATTCCTTTTTGGAGAAATATTCATTGTCCTTGTTTTGAATCTACATTATATATATATAAAAAAAACACCTGCTATAATAAAGCCATATTTTTAGGTCTTAGCCAACCTTTATATATATGTGTGTTCAGCAATGGAATTGTGTCCTCAGTTTCTTTTTCATCAGAATTGCATCCATGCAAGCAGGACAAATTCTAATGGTCTCTCTCTTCTGGGTTTGGTACTATTCAATATTTTTACTAATGACGTGAAAGGAATAGAGAGCAGGCTTAAGTTTACAGATACCACTTGCTGGGAGGGACTGAAGGATGACTTGACAGAATTCAAGATTATCTTAATAAAGGAGATATAGACAGAAAATATGAAAACATTCAGTAGTAGTAGAGGCAAGATGTCATACTCAGTCGGGACTAACTGCATAAATACAGGATGAGGAATAACTGGATATAAATAGTTCTATAAAAAATAAGTGAGTGATTGTAAGGGGTCACAAGGTGAACATGAGTCAACCGTGTCATGCTGTTGTGTAAAAGGCAAGTGCCTCAGCGTATGTATAGCAGGATGTATAAGAAAGAGTATGACTGGAAGGAAATGTGAAGTAATCCCTCTGCTCTTTTCAATGTTTTATTCAACACTATGGCCTTAGATGGACTATTGTGTCTAGTCCTGGGCATTACACTTCAATAAACTCATAGATCAATGTAGAGAGTCTATGAAAAAAAAAGAAAAAGAAAGATCAGAGGTTTAGAAATATGGCCTATGGGGAAGACTGAAGGAAATGACTTGGTTAATTCAGAGTAGAGAAGACCAAAGGATGGAATTTGATTTAAATGACAGTTAAACAAACAAAAGGGTTGAGATGATTTCTTGAAGCTCTTTTCTGATCCTAGGATTTCATGATTCCTGGCCACTGAAGTAAATCGGACTGTAGTACTGTGGAGCAGAGACACCAGTGAGAAATATGTAATACCTCCAAGATAAAAAAATAAAGGTATCTCTACCTTTGCAGAGCTCTTATTGTAGGAATTTACAGAGAGAAAAGAGTGCAGCTGAGCCAGAAAGATACATTGTCATTAGGCAGTGGCACACAGTCTATGTAATTCACTGAGTAAGAACATTTTAAAGTCTACTTGTACTGTACCATCTATAACCTACTTGACTCCAAAAATGTTTCAAGAGAACAAAAACCTGACCCTTACCTTGAGTTTATCCAACTTTGAAATTCCCATGTGACAATTTAATCATTTTCATTAGTGTCCAACCATGAAAAAATTCTGTAAAAAACAGGATTACCTGATATTCCTATTTATTTGCAAATCATCTGGACTTCCTCATCATTGTGAAAATGTATTGAGATTTTTAATAATCATTTCATAATCAAACAAAAGGCTATTAAAGGTATAGCTTCTATACAGATATAACTTCAGTAAAAGGGATGTATTAGGCCTTACAGGAATTTAAATGTTCTATGTTCGTAAAATTCCCACTTTAATTTTTTTTAAGCACAAAATCAGAAACAGAGATCAGATCTTTTAAAAAAAAATCTTGAATGATTGTGTGCTGTATTTCTTAACACAAATATCTCTGTAACGTCCTTAAATTGGCTCTGTATTAAATGGTCTACTTTTGAGAACGCCAAAATGGAAAAAGTTAATTGGTGATAAAGTGTCAGTTTTGAACTGAAAAATGAATGGGGAAACATCACTGTAAAATGGGGAGCTTACTAAGTACAGCTCTTAGACACTTCTGCTTCTATCTGAGTTTTTGTGGAAAGATACTCACCTGACTTCATCTGAGAAGGAGCTGCCTAGTGATACTAACTGGACTAAAAGGAAAACTGCTGCGAACAGAAAGCAGTGATACACGTTTGAGCTTTGCTTTAGAAACAGCACCCAGAGACTGCACCGTTCATCAAGCTGTACAGATTCTTCCATTGCAAACTGTGCCTTCTTCCCCTGCTAATTGAGGAAAATTAGTGAGTTCAAAACATGTGAATCCCCCATGGAAACTTCTGGAGCAGACAGCAGTTGCTAACACTTCTGGACAGAAGAGGACAATACAGACAACTCAAAACAGGCAACAGGGAGACCATAAAATCTAGACAATCCTGGAAGATGTGGTCTTTTTTCTCCTCACCAGAGCAGCTGAGGAGCTATACTTAACTGAATGTGTTGCACACAACAAAACCCAGGCAATCTTCCCTGTCCCCATCTTCATTCCTGAAGCATGCAGACTTAGGGCATGGGACACAGAAAGAATAACTTAGGCTTGTGTGTCACTAACAGGTGCAGTTGAAATCAACTTGAAATTGTGCAAGACTGCCTAAATAGGAAACAATTTCCCCAGCTCAGAAAAATGTTAATAGACACCAGAAACCTTGTGACTTAATAAATAGAACAGGAGACCAGATAGCAATAACAAGAAAAGAGTTTCCATTTTAGAAAAAAAAAAAATTCTTATCAGCCACCCACCATGTGCTATAATTTAAAAGCTTTTGAGCAAAGAGCATTTCTTTACTGCTAACAGGTTTAAAATGTTGCAGTATGTAGACCAAAAAGTCTTGATTAGCTGTGGCAGATGAGTCAGCAGAGAAACAGTTCACAATGCAGTGCAGCCCTTACATTTTGACATATATTGTTAAGGGCTCCCCAAAGTCATTCCAAGAAGGCAAAAGAGAGAAAGAGAGAGAGAGAAAAAAAAATTAGCTAAGGAAAAGGAAAAGGGAGGCCTCACATCATGAATTTAACCTTGAAAATATTATAAGGGAAAGGATATGAAAATAGAGATTGTGGCATTCTTCATCCCCATAGATTTTGTGGAGGTTTTAGATTTAGCATATTAAATTTAGTCATTCCTGTGGCAGGGGATTCCTCAAGATATCTGTGTGTTAGATTCTCTTGATGCACTTCAGGTAGAAAGTTACACTTGCAGCCAGGGAAGGTAGTGACTTAACACTATGTATTACAGCACAAGCCCTTTTCTGTCTTCTTGAGAGAAAGAAAATATTGTGTAAATACAGTAACAGGTCTGCAGTAGTGCTGGATGACTACACACTGTGCGTCTACCTGTGCACTGTACACTGAGTTGCATATACCTGAATTCTAAAAGATTCCCCTCTTTCTTCTTTGGAGCCTGAGCCTGAAGTGAACAAATAAGTTATGAATAATTAACACTCGTGCCTATTAAAATTTCAGAGGTAGTGGAAGTCTTTCTCTCTAATTTTCTGGATTGGTACACACTGTTTTGATTCAAAAATGTCTGTTAAATCAGAAGAGGTGTGTTTTTTCCCCTGTGTTTTTTGGAATGTGATCAAAAGCTTAGAAGGTTGAGGAAATGTGTTCCAGAACCCAGGTTTTCACTGCTGTGGGTCAAATCGTGATCTTTTTCTAATATAATCATAAGAATCCTATCTTTCAGTTGCTAATAATATGGCTCAAAACTGACCCAGGAATATAAATAGAAATACTGCTGGATTTAACAGTATACTGTTAAATTCCTATCAGCCATTTCACATCATAAGAGCTTTCTAACCTCACTGTTAAATTTTGTACAGTTCTTTACACACTCTTATTTTCACTAGTCATATATTTTATTGTCTTGAAGTTGCACTACATATAAATGCAGAACCATAGGGAGACAGGTAGATAAAAAGTGCAGATGGTGCTAAGTCTTTCAGCAGATCTTAAGCTAGACAATATTCTCGTATGTTTTATTTTGCAGCCGTGTGCAGTAACTGTGGACCATCACACTGCACAGATGGAAGTGCAAGTTTGAGGGCTATTGAGCATGTGGATTTTCCCAGTGTGTCACAATTACAGAAACATCTGTGCTAAATAACTTCAAGCTGATCCACAGCAAAAATTGGCAATGTTCAATAACTCTCAATATCCATTTTTTCCCCTGTGGTGAGATGGCCTAGTGACTGCAAGTTGGACTATAGCGTAAAATATGTAGCTTCATTATTTCAGGGCCTATTTAGAGATTTCTCCCATGGTATATTACCTACAAAATCCATATGTTTTTCTTTACTTAGCTCTATAGAGCCTGAGTTTGAGAGATGCCACATGCCTGCAGCTATCATTGACTTCAATTAGAGGTGTGGATATGTGGTTTCTTTGAAAATCAAGTCCTGTGGGGATATTTTTAATTGATTTTGATTTGCACAGGGAAGGGAAGAAGTCTGGGTGGCATGTTCGTAAGAGACCAGAAGGGAAACAGAGGCAGTTTGCCCATAGGAAAAAAGATTAAAATCTATGAGAACATCTAATATTTATATTGTACCGTAGCCGCATAGGAAACATTCATCACTTTGTTTCTTTCTTCTAGTGGAGACAGTGAAGATAATATTCCCTTGGAAAATTATTAAAGAACAGAAAACCTTCCCAAATAGCCCCAATAATATAATCCTACACCCATTAATATATTCAGACCACACTGCAGTTTAGGAAACTTCACTGTTCCTCATCTATGATTGAGTTGGGACACTGTCTCTGACCCTACATCTTACTGCAGCCTTGAAACGCAGTTGTTTTTGTGAATGTAAGTACATTACTCAAATATTGCACATTTCCAATTCTTCATGCACTGTCACAGAATCATTTTTCAATCCTTGTTGCCTTTATTTATTTCAGCTAGAAAAGCACTCCAATATAGTCACCAGATTTTGCTCATCCCCTCCCAGTATTAGAAATAGAAAGATTCACATATTTCTCAGCTGCCACACAGTGCACAATTTCTGCCTAATGCACATTTTTCCATGCATTGTCCAATGTCACTAGGGACATTCCAAGTGAAGAATACTCTTCCTCAGAAACCATGATCATTCTGTAATGTAATAGATTCAGCAGTAGGTTTCCTTCCCTTAGATCTACTTTGGATTTTATTTTCCTCAGTTCCACCCCAATTTCTTCCAAGAATACCATTATTTGACTAAATATTTCTTTAACTGCTTTGATGTTCAGACTCTTGAAGTATTAGCGAACTAGTGACATGCATCTTATCTGACATTCAGCCAACTTAAGCAGTGTTAGTTCTTTCATCTTTATAAACCAGTCTCCAGTTTTCAATAATTACTGCTACCTGTTTTTAAATTCTCCTTAGTTAATCTCTGACTTTCTATGTACTGAGCTGCAGTTACTATAATATTATAACTATCATCACATCTCAACTACAGAGGAACTATAATCTTCTTGGTTTATGATACGACTCCTCAGAGGGAACAGCCAAAATCATACTGGCTTTTCTGCAGCTTCATCTCTTTGCCAGCTCTTGCATAATTTTTCGCAGTTCAATATATATTCATCCCAGCATGGATACATAGCTAGTTGATGTCTGAATATGGGTCTTCTCTCCTTCTTGTTCAAAAGATGTTAAGTTTCTAAGCAGGTATACTGTACCAAAAAAAAAAAAAAAAAAA